>OY292517.1:14524512-14548976 GCA_958496365.1 Subacronicta megacephala | reverse complement strand
CGGACGGGTCGAGTGGGGGCGACCGCGGAGTCCGGCGGGGGGTACTCGGGCGCGGTGGGGGGCGGGGGCGCCCCCGACGTGCGCGCGCTGGCCTTCAGCGTGTTCAGCGGGCGCGCCGCCTGCTGCAGCACCACGCCAACGGCAAGTCCCTCACCGGCTTCGGCACCGCCGCCGACGCCAACCTCTTCCTGCAGTCCAAAGATGTGAGTACCTACCTAACACACAACTATCAAGCGAGCTTCTTATCTTCTTTAAATAATGAAACCGCTAGTTAAACAAAAATCTAGTTATTAGTAAATATGATTTGTGGTTTAGGAGAAGAATCGTTCGCCGTACAAGCTGTTCTCGCCTGCGTGGGTGCTGGCAGCGCCGCGCGCGCTCAAGGAGGTGGCAGAGACGTGGGGGCAGGGCGCGGGGGCGAGCAGGGCGGCGTGCTGTTCCTGGCCTACTGCCTCAGCCACGACCAGCGCTGGCTGCTGGCCGCCGCCACCGACGCGCGCGGGGAGCTGCTCGACACCGCCGCCATCAACATACACGTGCCCCCACAGGTATGCACTGTACTAACATTACCAGATATTACCCCTACTATGGGGCGGCTGTTCCTGGCCTACTGCCTCAGCCACGACCTGAGAATATGTGGTTGGAGATATTATTATGAATCTTGTCATGCCATTATTTTAAAATCTTGTTGTTGGTTCCAGATCGCGACGACGTCGGAGCGGTCCCGCCCGGCGGCTAGGGCTCACCAAACTGATGGACTTCACGCTCGGGGTGATGAGCCAGGCTGCACAGCCGTGGCGCCTCGTTGTAGGCAGAGTGGGGCGCATAGGACACGGGGAACTTAAAGGTATGTGGATACAGTTATTTTTCAGTTACAGTACAGTTACTTAGTACAATTAGTTCAAATGTATAGAATGTCTTCTGTCTGTTTATGTATCACAGAAAAGCATAAAATGTGAACTTTATGTATAATATAAAAGGAAATAAGCGATAAGTAAAGAATACATAGATAGAAGAATGAATGTGCGGTGTGATGTACCAGGTTGGAGCTGGCTGCTGTCGCGCAAGCACCTGGTGCGCGCGTCGGCGACGCTGCGGGAGCTGTGCGGGGCGTGCGGCGCCGGCTACCCGGGCGGCGCGCCCTGCATCCTGTCGGCCTGCCTCGTGTCCACGGAGCCCGAGCCCTGCCTGCGCCTCATGGCCGACCGCTTCACGCCCGACGAGCGCTTCTCGCAGGCCTCCATCCAGTCCCACCTGCACACGCCGCGTGACGTCACCGCCACGCACATACTCGTCTTCCCCACCTCCGCCACCACGCAGGTAACACCACGACACGATCCACACTAAAACAGAAACCTAAACATTATTCCCACTTTGAATTAGGATTACATTATTAAAAGTCACAATACCTCAATTTTTTTATATTCGATATCCTTATTTTTACCTAATCACTTTACAAAAACATGAAGTATATAACAACATGAACAAAACTATAATATATCCTTGATCAAATAAATATTTCAAAATATTACCCAAATGAAAACACTACTAATACCCATCATTTTTATGACAGTCAAACCAGATGCCCTTCGAACCGCCGATGGCGAACGGCGAGGACAGCGACATGATGTTCCTAAACGTGGACATGGGTGACGAGGATATGGGCGAGGACAACATGACGGACCTGCTGATCGGGGACATGTTCAATAACATGTGGGCGGCCGGCAGCCCGCGCCGCACCGACGACGACCCCGCCGCCAGCCCGCAGCCGCACCATCACCACCAGGCCGCCTACCACCATCAGGATGATAATGCTACCGTTAGTCAATTATTTGCTAACCTTTAAACAGTGACTGGTTTTTTGGGGCATAAACTGTGGTGTGGAACTCTTACTCACTAGGCTACCCCAATTCTGTTGTCTGTGTGCTATTGGTGGTCACTACCCCAGTGATCACCATTAGCACACAGGGGGGAAATGGATCTTGTAAGATCACCCCAAAACCTCTCTATGCAACATCAGTTAGTCTAGTCCCCTGGGGAGTGTTTAGTCAAGATATAATTGTGATGTGACAGGAAGCAGTAGGCGCGCTCCTGCAGCAGCCGCTGGCGCTGGGCTACTTGGTGTCGACGGCGCCGCTGGGCGCGATGCCGGCGTGGTGGTGGGCGGGCTGCGCGCACCTGCGCGACGCCTGCCCGGCCTTCCTGAAGACGGCGCTGCACCTGCACGCCGGCAGCCTGCAGGCCGCCGACGACTACACCTCGCTCACGCAGCGCCGCGACCACAACACGCACCCGCTCGACTCCCAGACCACCACCGACGTGCTCAGGTCACTGCCATTTAATAGCAACCATATACCTACATATAACTTTATAATAAGATTTGCAAAAAAATATTACAAAATAATAAATACACTATACATAGTTATTTTAGTGAAGGAAAAATACGACCGCGGGCAGGACTCGAACCTGCGTCTTCTGGTTAAGTACACCAGACGCTATGACCGCTAAGCCACCGCGACTCCCACCCGCCATGTCGAAATTTGCCTTCACATTTTTAATTTACGTCTTTGAGGCGACGTCTTTGCATGGAAAATGCCTAAAAAATACAAAAAGATACACTATACATATTTTTCTTTTATCCATATCCGTGATAATGTTATGAAGAAATTGTATAAACTTTAAATAAATTAACATGGATATAAAATGTTGTTACAGATATGTGCTAGAAGGGTACAATGCACTTTCTTGGCTGGCGCTCGACGGCAACACTCACGACCGCCTCTCCTGCCTGCCCTTGCATGTGCAAGTGCTCATGCAGCTCTACCACACGGCCGCCGCACTCGGCTAATCATACCACCTCCATATGAAGCCGACCTTTGATGTAGTCACCTGCTACACAACTGTATGACCTTCCTACAGTGCTCTGATGCTACAGTGCAGTGATGTGTGAGCAAGTGCTTAGTGATGTGCCTGTGATTGTTAAGTTTTATGACAGTGTGGTGAAGAAATGGATCTTCCATGGATACGGGATTTATTCACGTGAATATGGTATGTGCAGGTAGCCTTATCATCTTTGATGTAAAAGACCAAAGTTTTCCACCCCTAACAATCTTGAAAAATAACATGACAAGGTAGCAAATAGAGAGGGACGACACTCGTGTGTCATAATGACGCAATGTGACGCCATGCCTGCCTACATACTATTTATTAGATTAAATTATTGAGGTTGAGTTTGGTAAGGTATTTGTAGTGATGATATGGGTATTACTGATACTTTGTTGTCTCAAGGAAGACTATCAGATCAAATTCAAGATGAAAAAAAATCTAATTAAAACAATGCCAACTTTAACAGTGTGGTCATTTAATTAATATTTATTGTCATTGCAATCATGCAAATTAACAAATACATGAACGTTCATATATAACAAATGTATGAATAATGACATTACCCATATATCACTCACTACAAATCAAGTAAGGTAATTGAGCTATTAACTTCTACGTGCATAACTGCAAATTTCAGTAAATCTAGTCTTAAACTGGATTGTATGACATTAAAACATATATAGTGTTTTCTTATAGAAATTATCAATTTTCTATATAAAGTGTGAACATGCTTAAATTCGCGCAAGTTTGCAGTTGTGTGTGTGGTTGGCTTAAAAGGCAGCATAAGAATAGACTTGTAGTTAATGACAGTACTTAGATGTATTAACTAGTAAGGAGTGTAACTTCAGGACCTCGTTATCATTATGTTGTTGTTGTCTGGTGTTGGTATGGTATCCCTACTCTTAGTAGGGACAGTTGTGTTGGGGTAGGATGAATTCACTCTGTTTATTTTTAAACTAAGGTCACATTTCACCCACTTCAAGCAAGTTCCCATTAAATTACTAGGTTTTATAGTTTACTGTTCCATTTTTTCAATTGTTCTGCAATTAGTTGCTATTCCTACATGGTGAATAGGCGCTTTAATATTTTAGTGTTAAATACAACCAATATAGAATTCAAAGATCCTTCTGAACATTATTTTTCTGATATATTTATAGTATCGTTATTATGAGAAATGCTAATTATAAATATATCCAGTACACAAAACCTTATCTTTTCTTCCAACTAACCATCATTTGATGGGAGGGAAACACAATCCCAACTAAACAGAGTGAATTAATCAGTGCATAGGAACATCTGTAATTGAGATATCGAAAATGTTATTTAAATTAATTACTAGAACAATTTTAAAATGAAATTTCTAGTTAAGCCGGGAATATAGTATTATAAGTTTGATCACAAAGTATGGTCCAATTTGGAATAAACAGTTTTTCATGTTTTATATAATATGAATCATGCATTACACATCAAATAACATCTCATTTTGATTGCAGTTACAATAGTCAGCATGAATTTCAATAAATGACGATCTTATAAACAACTGAGCTTCCAAGAAATTGCAGGCAACAAACTTATTCAATTTATTCAGAACTAGGCCAAACAAAGATTTGCCAAAATTAACTAACCTAATTTGTGTTTTTCTGAGGAGTATGCATTAAATATTTATAACTCTTCTAATAGATTTTCTATCACATTATAGCCCTCTTCTTTTCATCAGCACAAAGACAGTTAATGTTTCAATTATATGTAATGACTTATTTGGTGTCGAACATTTTCAAATACAATGTTTTCCTGATACCAATGAAACACTTCCATTCAGTCTTGTCGGTATTCAATATACTTCCTGATCTCTCATTCCAGAATCGAAATTGAACCTCATTTTAAGTAGCTATCATTTTTATTAGATGACCACATGAAAATTCTCTCAAAATATATTAAATTATAAAACTAAACTTTTGAGTATGTAAAAACAAAAATAAACACAATTCTTATGTGGAAACACTGTAATTAGATAGATAAATACTCACAATATCCCTCTTCTGTCACTTTTACCTCATATATTTTTCCACATTGACATTAACTTCCATTGACTATAATAATTGTAGCTAGTATTTAAATTATTAGCAAAATAAAATTTGCATGTTTCAAGTAACAAAATAAGAATATTAAACTCATTTAGCTTTTATTAAATGGATATTTTCTGCAATTAAGAAAATTGTGAGTCCAATAGTGAAGCTACTTGGGCTTTATATGTTAGTACTGTTATGTCACTTCATCTTTGTCTCACATATCAAATTTTATTTTGATCTCAATGGCTACTTTCCTACTATGATACTGACTTACTTAAAAGACCATTGTCCAAGTTATGTGACCTTCACAAATCGTGTACACAATTTTTAAAGCTTTTGCCAAGTGATACACTGCAATTATAATAATGAGAAATTCTTAGCACAGACACCTCAAAGATTGATATATTACATCACATGATTTTTGTCACGATGTATGTACATATTGCAAATGTTTTCTGCAACACCATGAATGTCACAATATTTACAACTGTAACATAATTGTTGCTCTGTATGAATTTAATGTAATATATTTTTGTAATTTTTCGTTATTTTAATAAACCGGTATGAATTACCAAAGGAGTTAGATATGTATAGTATTTTAGATATTTTTTTTTACCGACATTTGTTATTAGATCGTCCACCAAAACATCTCACTTATTATAACGACAATCGTCCACGTATTTCGTTCTTTCATTCATACATAACTTTTGTAGGGTTTTTTAGAAACCAGAATATATTTTATAGTTTGATGTTCTGTATGTTTTGCTTTGAACATAATGTTGTTTCCAAATGTTAGGGACAAATGTTTTAGACAAATTGACGTAGTTCTGTACACTATATGAGGGATCAAAAGCTCAATGTTGCTTCACACAAGTATTGCATTGCACTGACATTCTAGTAGAAAATAAATGTTCAAATTATTAAACTAACTAATGTTACTACCAACAGTGTCTGTGTGATGTAGGTAACATAATTGTATAACAAACAGATTTGCTAGTGAATATTTCTTATGATAATGAAATCCAGATTGGTACCTTAATTGCAGAACTAGCAATTATAATTGTTAAGAGTTGGGCTTATCTTAGTGTCAATGGTGTAACTTTGCATAAAATGGAAACAACACAAACACTGTGTGAAGCTAAACAGACAATTGATACTAAGGAGATTCACACTCGTAACTAATTTTATTGAAAGTTTTACCAAATTAAGGTTCAGTATGCTAATTAGTAACACCAATAGTTTATGGTTAGTTAAAAAGTTAGTTAATAAAGAGAGCCCACTAGATGATGTTCGAAGTAGCATTTGTATAATTAAACATTGTCGTTTTATAATAAAAATATATAAAATGGAGCCATTTGAAACAACAGAAGAGCGTGTTGATATGTCGAATCTCCGACAGTTTAGTAGTTATAATGAAATTTTCTATTTTAATATATTATTAAAGCGTAAGTGTAGGGAGGTGTGCTGTGAAAACAAATCTGTAAATATGTCCGATGCGTGGTTTAGATCGTGTATTACTCATTTTTATTGATATATTATTCCATTTTTAATCTTATTTCTGTGGACTGAGTTCGGAAAAATCAAAATCTTAAATCAATTTTTCGTATTGAACAAATTATCAGAAATCAGATTGTAAATTATTTTTTGTTGCTTAGTACCTAATTATTTTTTGTATTGTCAAGTGATGGTAGGCAATTTGTACAGGTTTTTGTATGTAATGCGCGTGCGCAGCGCCGCGGCGGTTTGCGTAAATTATTTAATTGTAGACGCGGCCCGCCCGCCACTTAATTATGCCTAGTTGAATATGAAATGTTTTAAATGTGTTACAGCATTTGAGAATATTTAATGATGTTGTATATAGTTTATTATTTTGTTTTGTAAAACGACATTTTGTACATATACTCGATGTAGTATCGAATACCGTTAATTATTTGCCCACATTGCCGATGTATAATGGAGCACGTTTTAAAGAAACCACTCGTAATATTTTGTACAGTTGTTAAGCGAGATTCATAGTTGAATGGATTATTTTAAGGATTTCGTTTTTGACTTTTTGTTACTGTGAATTTGTCAATTTTTTTAGGGAATTGGGATCGTACTGTACATAGACCTCACCATTTTGTCATATATTAGTTGTAAGCGGTCAAATCTGATGATTGACATGGAAATCAAATTTTCTAAATGGAGCAATCATTAGAAATTCGTAAAACAAAATTAGTGTAATACTTGATATTAATATAACTTTATAAATAACTGTGAAAATAGGTAATAATAATTATGAATAAAATATTACATATTTAATAGCAATGTTTTATTTAAACTTTACTGTAATATTATGTATTAGCTATAGTAACAGTAGATCAATATTGAAATTCAAAGACAACATATTGTTGTATGTGGGTTCACCCAACAACAAAATTATAATAATTTGACAATATAATCAGCCTGGTTGCTGTATTCAATTATGTGATTATAGACTGTACGTTCACCCTAATCATCTTGACACCTTTTTTCCTGCTTAATAATCTATTGTTCTTTCTAATAGTGTAAAAGAGCCTCACTCTAACAAACAAAGCTTTCAAGTTATCTGTTGGATAACAGGGGCACGGGCAAGTAGCAATATCCGCAGACATACACAAAAGCATTATTTTCTGGTAGGCCCAATAAATTATCAGCCGTGTGAACTAACAAAGGCTTGCCGAAGCTTTGAGATTCCTGAAACTCTCCCTCAAGTAACTGCTGTGAGAATTTCTGAATCTAAAGAATTATCCGTACATTTATTACCCTGTAGGCAATAAATGTAAAAAACAAAGCGGTTGGAGTATACCGAGCGTAACGAGGCACCGAGGAAAAAAGACATGGAATTTCTTACAAAAAAATTTTTTTTTTTCATATTTTTTTTATTTTCTCGATTCTATCGTATAGAACACCTAAAAGTAAGGCGAAAAGTATCTGGGTGATTTTTGTCTCCGACCAACCGTTTGTCGTAAAAGCGATGTCGAAGGCGAAATGATCGGTTACAAAATGCAATATTCCTGTACTAGGAGAACTTGGGATACAAGAGCGAGCGTAGCGAGCTCGGAACTCGGTGCATCCCGACTCGGATAGGTTAGGTTAGAAGAGGTCTATCCCCTTCGTGGTTATTTTTTTTTAAACCACCCAGAAGTAGGAATTTAGACCTTGACCTCAATGTCGATGACCTTGAGGTCAAGGTCAGTGCCCTTAAGGTGTGTCACGGTGTTCCCCCACCCTACTACTCCCACATCCCACCGTGTCCCGAAGGCTTATTAGGCGATGGATTTTGGTGAAATTTTTCTGTCTTTTTTTCATAGTGCCCCGTTTCGTATCCACTGACTCTGACCAAGAAAGCTTACAAAAGCTCTGTTGAATTCTCTAGGAGTGCATTCCTCCTTGCTGTTGAGTGATTTAACTTCGATTAAAAATCGGTTTATACTGCTGTGGTTGGTTCAGTCTGGTTGTGAGTAATGATTTCACACCTAGAAAACTTAATTCTTCCAACAATTGCAACACTGATTTTATTTGAAAACCCTCGACGAATCTCATGTCTTCCGTAACATCGGCACCATTCGCTTTAGGAACTACCTTCGTAATTTGAAATAACTGCAACATTTCGGTAAGAAAATCCCTCCGATATTTTGTAAAGGAGCGTTTGGTTTTGAACGTTCTCACGACCGCAGTTTTTCCCGTTTCACTTGCTTGTGAGCGTTACTGTCGTGAGTTTACGACATTAACGCTGTGTGAAACGTAGTTGAACTCAGTTTAGGATTTTCTCAACGATAACTTCGATGGGTCGAAGTTATCGTTGAGAAAATCCTAATCCTAATCCTTTTTAAATGGCTCGTCGTGGGTGGGCGTCGCGTGGACGTAAGTCATGACATCATGACGAGTGACGTTTTCGCCGCGACCACAACGACCGCGGTCGCCATGTGGAACGACTGCAGGAGGACCAAGTGGACCGCGGCCTATAGAAGCGTTTTGATCGTTGTGATCGCTAAGAGGAACGCGTCCTCAGACTGGATGACAATGACGATGACATTGATATTGACATTGATGCTCACGCTGACAATTTGACATTAGACATTTAGACCTCACTTCTATGGCCCAAGGCTGAAGGTGTATTATTTGTTGTTATTTAACATTTATATTAATAATTCTAAAAATAATACTCTAATCTTATATTGATGTGCAATAATAGATAAAACCGTTGAACGGTGCACAAAAACTTGGCGCTTAAACGTGCAATAACGCTCTAAATTTTCACTTTTCTATGCACGGTTGCATGAATATTTATAAATGACAATGAAAATAAACGAAAAGAATTTGTCCGCTTTCGCATCGTCTGCGACACCGGTGGACCGCGACGGGTGGCTGGACATGCGGGGCGAAGTCGGCAAGAGCTACCAGAAGCGATGGTTCGTGCTGAAAGGGAACCTCTTGTTCTATTTTGATAAGAAAGGTGATAAGGAACCCGTTGGTGTGATTATATTAGAAGGATGTACTATAGGTAAGACCAGACTTTAACATTATAGAAACTTCATTAACATACCATTCACATGCCAATCAAAGAGTCTCCTTGGGGACGTCACCTGAGTATACTTTTAATATTTATGTGCATTTATCAGGTTGTTGTGGGTAGGTGTTGCATAGCAACCTTATTGTGTAGTGTTATATAATTTGTCCATTTTGTCTGTTAGCCTGAAAAAAGGGGATAATAGTATTTGTTTTTCAAAAGAGGGCAGTAGTAGCTATTTTTTTTAAAAGAGGGTTGTTTACTTTTCACTTATTATTAAAGCTGTATTCCTGTGAATGTTTTGTTGAATATATTGGAAAACTGCAGTGCATTTTCTCTAGCTTGCTTTGTAGTGAATATCTTTATTTATTATTACAGAGTTAACAGAAGAAGAAGCATACAGTTTTAAGATATCATTCCAGTGCGAGGGTGGACGCACCTACTACTTGTGTACAAACTCACAGGCATCTATGGAGACGTGGATGAAGGCCCTAGCCTGTGCCAGCTATGACTACATGAAGCTTATGGTGTCGGACCTTCAGAGGCAGCTGGACGAGGCTCAAGGTAAGGTCTTGTGGAACTAACGGAATCACTGGTAGAACGCCTATCGAGTTTTTTTATGTGATCCTTTGGGAATATTCCCAATTCCTATCTTAACTGATGTCTACACATTATCTGTCATCACTTTAGTCTTTTTTAAAGGAAACGGAATCGATAGAATAGATTTAGTATCCTGTCTGTAATATGAGACTTGAAGGGTTAATTAATGAGTGCGTGGTATTTTGATTTTCTTTGTATAGATAAAATATTGATTCTATACCTGTAGTTGTTCTTTGTTATTAATAGAATTGAAACTTAAATTGTATTTCCTAACTTCAGCGGAAGCAGCAGCTGAGGCTGCACTGGTAACGGTAACTCCAGAGGATGAGCCAAAAGTCCCTCCCAGAGGGCAAAGGTACAACCCCTTCAATCGGGTCACGGAAGGCGAAACTAAGACTGTGCAGGGCAGCAGGCATCGTAAGTTTTGTAATATTACATTTTTAGTTCATATTTTTCTACTTTATGATGGATTCAACATATTTACTTTACTTTGTTGAATAGTTAGATAAATTGATGAAGAAACACCATAGAAACAATTATTAATTAAAAATTTAATATATGTACTACTTTAAATACTGGAAACTTTTTGAATTCAATAATCTCTTAAATCTAAATTCTCAGTAGAAGCTCGGAGTCTGGATTTGTGCCCGATAAATGACAATAGGCTCGCCCCCTATTATATGGGACCAAAAAAACAATACTGGCAAAGCATGGGTGTTCATTTAGTACTCCTCTGCCTAACCCTTCGGGGAATACAGGTGTGATGGTATGTTATGTTATGTTTTTGTATTCACTGAACATCCTTTTATTTTCAGACAAAGAAAACCTACGGCCAGAGCTACCCCGCAAAAAAGCGCAGTTTCGCGACATTCATACAGCGTACGGGCGCAAGATATTGGCGGACAGGAGCGTGTGGCGGGCCAGGCTGGCCAAACTGAAGGAGGAGGTGTCACAGCCGCTGATACAGTTGTAGATATCCTGGATTTTATAACTCTGACGTATGTCAGCTGAAGGCGCATTGAAGTGAGTTGAATATTAATTTATACAAGCTGTGGTTATGATATTTCGTCTTATGCTGTAGACTGGTTGCAATTGATCAATATTTTGATAAATACTGCACATCAACTTCTGGAAAGAGACAACTGCTCAGCTGCGGCCTTGTAGAGCGATATCTCTGTCGCACGAAGTACGAACCAGCGTGTGACAGAGATAGTGCTCTACAGGCCGTAGCAGACCGGTTGTATCTTTCCAGGAGTCGATGTGCAATATGTATCGCAAAGTACAGTTTGTTCGAAATAAGTAAACCGATCGGAAGTTAGCCGTTCCGAACTACCGCGGTGATAAAATCGTTTAACCCGGCAAATGTAGTTTGCACACCAAGTAAGTGTGTAAAATTTTTTTTTATCATGGAAATTCGTAAAACTATATTTTTCCTGCTCTAATTTGCAAAAATTCTAGGGAAACGAAAAGGATGGCAATAATAGTCATATATGCACATTTTTGCATAGGTTGCATTCTAATCGTGGGAGAGGTTAATTATGTGTTTTAAAATATAAATATCGAAATTAGTAAACAAAATAATTAGAAATGTGAAACAAATATGATTCTAATTATCTTTACAACTACTCTTTCTTTTAAAATTTACCACTTCTAAACCACTTGCAGACATCTTCCGATCGGCTTACTTATTTCGAACAAACTGTTCTGCACATCATTTGACAGTGACAAAAGAGATTAAGTACCTATTCCCCTTTTTTATAGTGCAGAAAATCTTCATGGATCATCTGCAATCAGGAGAGGCTGCAGGGTATATCGCTTCCCACTGACTTAACATTATTTATAGATAGCTACTTAGCTTCATTCCTGTAATACTGTTTATAATTATTAAATATAAAATATAAAAAAAGTGCAGTGATAGCCTTGTGATATGACCATTGGACTGCCAAGTCAAAGGTCTTGAGTTCGAATCCAGGGCACGCACCTCTGTCTTTTCGAAGTCATGTGCGTATTAACAATTAATTATCACGCGCTTAAACGGTGACGGAAAAACATCGTGAGGAAACCTGTATGCCTGAGAGATTTTCTTGACGGCATGTGAAGTCTGCCAACCCGCAGTAGGCTAGCGTGGCGGACTATAGCCTAATCCCTCTCGTTCTGAGAGGAGACCCGTGCCCAGCAGTGGGACAATGTAATGGGTTGATGATGATGATAAATAAAGCCAATATCATTTGTCAAAGTGGTGTTGCACAGTGCATCTGGGCCCGTACGCAAACGTACGCGGGTTACGTGGCATGGATAGTTTCCTAATGAACTGAGGAAAAATAGCTACCAATATTTATTTTTGCCAAATGGTTTTCCTTGTTTAAATATTCAAACTTTACGTCAATATGTATTGGTTAAATTTATCAAATCATAATTATTATTGATTCAAATTACAGTTTGACATTATAGTAAAACAAATTTCACTAATGCATTATTTTTAAAGTCACTAAATAATTATTAAAGTTAATGACAAACATTTTTATTATAATTTAGTCGGCGTCGACTATACTTTATATAATTCGTGTTAGAATAGATTATTATACGCTTATTAATTAGTTAATGTTATATAAATTTGCTTGCAAGTTAGTTTTAAAAGTGTTACCATTTTAAGGTCGCATTTTACCATGTCGAAATAAATGCTACACCTCGAATAAATTAAAAACTGAACAAATTCGAATAAAATGAAAGTGCCGCGTAATTTAACGGGAACTTATTTGGAGTTGGTGAAATGGGGCCATAGTCATAATAATTTCTTTGAGTGTTTTTTGTATTAATTAGAAATATTTAACCTTTTGAACGCCATTGTCACATATATGTGACAAACGAAATCTTACCCTGAACGCCAACGTCACAAATATATGACAAAATATACGTCGCCCATTTTATGAAATAAACAATTTAATCATTACTTTAGTGTGTTTTCACTACCTTGTGTAATTTGACAAAAAAAGTGGCCTGACGTCAGGGGTACGGCGATACGTTTATACTCTGGCGTTCAAAGGTTAAGAGCCAACACAGGCGCGGATTCATACTGGGAGGATAATTTTTGTACCTGTCTTCGCTTTGCTTGTTTGTACAGTCGCCAGAACGTCAGGTTATACAAAACTGTAAAATTTCTCAGAATGATTTTAAACCTTCACACGTTAAAAATTAAGTTCAAAATCAACTGAGAAAAATTTACATAGTTACACCGTACATAGTTAATCGAAACTCTGTAAGTACTGAACGTATTTTTAATAATTCTTTCACCATATGAAAGCAACATTACTCCCAATCAACACAGGCTATTTATTTTCCCGCGAGATAACGGGATCCTATACGAATGAAGCCGTGCAATTGTTTAGTAATTGATAAAATAAAATAATGCGATACTAATCTGTATTTTTTATGATAAAATAGTGTGTAGTGATATAGTCTGATAGTCAGTATTACCTCCGAACAAACCTATTAACTTTAAAGAAACTATATCGTATCAGCTCAAATGGGAAAGTGAAGTGACATACTGTTTGCATGAACGTCAATATCTACATTTGCATCTTTTCGTGACGTATACACGCCAAGTGAAGTGGGTTTGCATTAAAATAATTATGCTGCCTATATAAGGCAAACAGTTTTAAAGCCAACTGAAGAAGACAAATTAGTAAGGCCGAAGGTGTTTATTATAGTCAATTTAAATACCATTAAGATTGGGGCAGAAAGTATCTATAACATTTATGTATTACACATTTCATAGCCGATACGATATAGTGGGCTGTTATCCGCAATTTCACGACACAGCACGTATTTTGCGTGCGCATACATTTTAGAGTTAATTAACTTTTAAGATTCTGTTAAGTTTGTTTAAGTTGTCGAACTCGGTAGTGATGATACTGTCCTAATAGGATTGTCGATACTTACGATGTTTTACTAATTCGCTCAAGGTTAATATCGAAAAAGTTTGTTGGAAAGAGATGGCATGTAGCTGTTGTTATAAGTTAAAAAGAGACGGCAAGTGGCTGTGATGGCCTGTGTTTAAGATGTCTTTCAGTTCACTTGACCTTCGTTCGACCAACGAAATTAACCTAAGCCAAGAGGCTGGTTTCAACAACTTGATTTCTAAGTAACGATTAATACTTGTATAGATAAATATTTTTATATATTTGGACATTGTAAGTAATCATAGGTTTATGTAATATTTATTATGACGATTATGTATATATTGAGGGGCTTATTACTGCGCTGATCAATGTATCTTTAAGGTTAAGCTGTGCTTGCTCCGGTGTGTCATGGATGGGTGACCATTCCATAGAGATCCCTCCGTGCTTTGAAGAGCACGTAAGGCCGTCGGTCCCGGTTTTAAATACGAAATTCGTTAATGGTAGACAGAACTCTAGAAATCCTGACAGCCAATTTATCCTTAGCATATACATAATACAAAATCACGATGTAAATATCCATCGAATTCGGTTAATATTAATGTTAAGTTTGTTTACACACGGTTACACACCAAGATATACAGTTCCAGTATACGCTGACCTCTCATTATTTTGAAAGCGTCCCGAAGTGTAGATCATCTAAAACTGTAAATTAATAGCTTGATGTGTACCCGTTTGTAAGTTTTCATCACAACGTAAGCTATGACTGAGTATAGGAATAACATGGCAGATTGAGCAATGTTATATTCGAAACAATAGGACAATAGACAAGTTTGTTATGGACAAATGTTCAGTCAGGCATGAATTTCAAAGTATTAAATGTATTTTAAACTGACTGCCTCGTTAGTCTAGTGGTCCTAATTGCGACTGCTACGCTAGAGGTCTTGGGTTCGATCCCCAGGTCGAGCAAAGTGTTATTGGTTTTTCTATGAAATTCTCAGTAGCAGCTCGGAGTCTGGATTTGTGCCCGGTGAATGGCAATAGGCTCGCCCCCTATTACATGGGACCTAAAAATACCGGTGAACTGTAGGTGTACATTAAGTACGCCTCTGCCTAACCCTTCGGGGAATACAGGCGTGATGGTATGTAAATGTATTTTAAAGTACAGTAAAATTATCAAAATATCTAGCAGTATAGGAGATAGAATTACGGACATTCTATCTCTTGACTAAGAAGGTCTATATTGTGTTGAAAATAAAGTAATAGATGTTTTCGTCAGATGGAATGTCTATGACAGGAAGCGCCCAAATAGTTACATTTGTCCTTAGAAATCGGAGTGTTAAATTCTTCGATTCTAAACTTATTTTTCTACGTTTTGTTGCAATATTATTTATATTTTTCTTTTGTAATTGCTTATAGATTAATTATTAAAAAAAAACAGATTAGAGAGATATTCTAAATTCGAATTCTTATTTCTATGCGGCCAACTCTCTCACTCGGAGAGTAGGGCACTTAGCGGCGAAGTTCGAACTAATTAGAACTAATAAGATGCTGCTGGGTTAAAATGTCAATTTTTGATGAATCTCAATAATATTCACAGACACACCGTTACACACCACTATGTAAATTTCCAGTATAAGTTGACCCCGCATTGTATAAGATCTTCGTGCTCTCCGTGAATTTTATTGCGATTCATTAAGTGGTCATTGTAGCATTGTGATGAGTATAACCCTGTGTTTCCACTGCCGACAAAACATGTTGCAAACATCTAGATTGTTCGAAATAAGTAAGCCGATCGGAAGGTAGCCGTTCCGAACTACCGCCGTGCTAAAATCGTTTAATTAAGTGTTTTAATACATAAACATCGAAATAAGTAAACAAAATAATTAGAAATGTGAAACATATACGACTCTAATTATCTTTACACCGACTCTATCTATTAAAATTTACCACTTCTAAACCACTTGCAGACAACTTCCGATCGGTTTACTTATTCCGAACAAACTGTATCTAGCTCTATCTAACTGTCAAAGAGTGAGTGGGATAGGTAGCTGTTTGCAACATGTTTTGTCGTCAGTGGAAACGCGGGGTAACAGTTGTAATCTGTCGTTCGTGTCAACAACGCTTATTTTAGTTGTACGAGTATTATGATGTTAATCGCTTGCCAATATAGTTATATTTTTGAAGTGACATCCGTTGAATATATTTGATAATATAAATGATAAACAATATTCAGAACACAAATCTTGTTTTTTTTTGTATTCAGCGTCTACTAGCCGTCTTATGAAAATATAAGGCCTCCTTGTTTTGGAAGGCAAGTACGGATTTTAATCAGTACCCCACATGTTCGACATATCCTGCCGCTTCCTCATGGCAGAAGATTAATGAGGATTTTCGTTATATAAAAAAAACTAATGGGTGAATGAAATAAAACAAAACTAATTTGTATTATGTAAGTTTACTGTTCATTTTATAATATGTTATTATAAACACAACGTCAACCAGTGCAGTCGACGGCGTAATCAACACACTCTCAAAACAAGGGAACACAACATGAACAGAAAACCGCCGACCGCGAATATAGCTCAAGTAACATAAGTTAATTTATTATAGCCGTGAAGAATTACGTTATACACACTAACAATGCATACAATAGTTTTGGTATAATATTTTTTAACCCACTAGATAACATTGAGCAATTTAATCCTTTTATAAATTATGTATACAATTTTTTTCGTGACATGTTATATAATAGGTATATAAAACTATCCGCTAGTGTTAAACTATACACAACAATGTGAAGCTGCGTCGCAAGAGGTTCAATGCCCAGGGTCGAGGAGAATGGTAACAGTCGCACACGATAGGTGGAGCTCAAAGTCAAAATCAACGCAAATTATATATTTTATTTCCGTAAACATGTTAATATTAAGATATAAGTGTATAAATATGCCTCTACATAACCGTCCCTTGGCATTTATATTCTAAATCCAAAAAAAATCTCGCTTCAATATTTTATACTTTAAAAAGTTTCACTTTGACAGAATTTCGTTCGCCAAATAAAAGACATTTCATGATGTCAAATCATTCGTTGGATTACGCAATTTTCAATCGAATCATAAATGCCAGGTACGGTTTTAAACAATTTAGTTATATATTTTAAACACACATACAAATAAGTCCACGCTTTCAAAACACGGTTATAATGCATAAAGTTCCGTTGGAGACGCAACTAAACGGATTTTAATAGAGAGACTGCATAAATAGAGAGTAAATAAATTAAAAAAAAACACAGTAGAACAATAAATAAAAGGCACAGAGTTACTGGTTCTAGACCTCAAGAAAAAAAAACATATTTCGCAGATAATTGCGTCTCCAATACTCTAAAAACACATTATATAAAAGAAATATTTGGTAACAACGTCTTAAAGATTAACATAAAGAAAACAAACAATGAGGATACAATCGTTAGTATTTACATAATATAATTTACACAAGTCACATCACTAACCGAATTATCTAAAACTAAACTTAGAAAATTAGTACATTATATATCGTTCTCAAAGATTATATACATTTGTGTGGTGGGTGGGAGTAAACGTCTGGCCACTTTGTTTATATTAGAAAGTGTTTTTTGGTCTTAACATTATTAAATAATAACATATGAGTACATCGATAACATACAGTTCCTTTAAATGTCGTGATTAATTTTACTAATTTGGATTTTTAACTTAGTATTCTTTTAGTTTTACTAATACGCTTTATTTTAATATATATTTGAGAAATATATGCTATAAAGCTTATAAAATACTAAGCCACTACGACGATTAATATCTTAATGAAATTGGTATAGTGATGTCCATTAAAAAATCGAATAGTTTATCGATAACCTATCCATGGTTATATATGTTTGTGGGGTGAAGCGAGTGGCCAGGTGCATGCGTGGTGGGAGGTGCGCGTACGACGGTACAGTGTCGTCAGTGTCGGACGTGTCCGGAGCGTCCGGAGCGTCGGTTACAGCTCGAAGCGCTTCTTCCGCTCGGCGACCATGCCCACGAGCGGAGCGATCGTCGCTCGGCCGCTCACCGAGCAGCGCTGTTTCGCTTTCAATTCTGTAAATATAAAAATAAAATTAGATAAGTCATGCCTGTAGAATAAAAACTGAACATTTATCAAAGAAGTATAGATAAACAAATACTTGATGTGTTTTCTTTTCAAATGGGCTGCTTAAATGTGTATTTTAAGTAGGCTTTTAAACTGAGGAATGTGAGATTATATAGAAAAGGAATCCAGATAAACTAATGGTCGGTACACATGGCTGCACATCAAGCTATACAAGACCAGTTTACGCTGGCCTCTTATTGCATGGGAAACATATACAATGCGAGATCAGCTTAAACTGGATTTGTATAGGTTGACCTGTAGCCGTGTGTACGTATCAAGAACGGTTAAACGTATGTACCTGGACGGGTGACAGTTGCAGGTTTCGCGTGCTCTCTGTCTTCGCGTACTGTATCTTGGCCGGACGTGCCGGCCTCGCCGCCTCCAGCAGGGGGCTCGCTCGAGACGACTTCGTCTAAAATATACAACAATACAAATATAAAAATACTCGCAATAAAAAAAAAATAAGTGATTGCGTGGGCCACTAAAAAAAACAAGTATAAGGAATGTATGTTAAATGTGGCGTTCAGAAAGCAAAACCTTGTTTCTTTGGATATTTGATATTAGGCTGCAAAAGCGCTGTTAGAGGGTGTGTAAAAAAAACACAAAGTAAAAACTTTTACAAAAATTGTTAAAAAAAATAAAGTTATAGGTTAAATCAATCAAATAGTTTTGACAAAAAAACGTTGAACAGGAAACAAATTCGGTGTCTCTAGTATGGGGAAAAAACACAAAGATAACTGCGAAGCTGTTAAAGATTAATAAAATAGTCGATTATTAGGATATAAATACATGCAATTTTCGATTACAAACTTGGCTAATTTCAATATAATATTATGTCACAAATGATTTTTTAAAGGGTTCATATGATTCTAGATGAAGACGTTAAAGCTGCGCGTGCGCAAGTTTCTAGCTCTAACGAATCATGACAGAACCTTGTGTTCGTTAATTTTAATTTTTTTAAACGTAACTCGACTAAAAAAATATATTGCCAATGACGTAATAATCGACTATGTCGTAAAGAAATCCCAACCATAGTGAGTAGTGGGTACCTGTGTTGTCGTTGGGGCGCTGCCAGACGGTGGCCAGGTGCCGCAGGTGTTGCCACAGCGGCGCCTGCGCCCTCCCATGCTGTTAGTGCACCCGCATACATATACCGTTACGCCGTATTGCAAATTATACAATGTGGAACTACGCTTACACCATCGAAATTGGAGGGAATATCTACATCGATTCTTTAGGTGATTTCAACATTCTACTCTAATTTATACCTTTATTTATTTATTCTTAAAGTACACCATCAGCAACTACATACAGATTGGTACAGTGGTCAGCAATCAGGTAATACGAAACTGTCACATTTCTCTAAATGATTTTAAACCTTATTACATTAATGATTCAGTTCAATATCGACTGAGAAAAATTGTCATTTTGTGGTAACCTGATGAGCTGGCGGCCGTACTTGAATTCTATGAAATTGATATTTTTCTTATGTATATACTAACTATAGGTGTACCTAACATTTTCATATGAAAACATAACATACCATCACGCCTGTATTCCCCGAAGGGTTAGGCAGAGGTGCACTTAATGTACACCCACAGTTCGCCGGTATGTTTGGGTCCCATGTAATAGGGGGCGAGCCTATTGCCATTCACCGGGCACAAATCCAGACTCCGAGCTGCTACTGAGAATTTCATAGAAAAACTCAATAACACTTTGCTCGACCTGGGGATCGAACCCAAGACCTCTAGCGTAGCAGTCGCGATTGGGACCACTAGACCAACGAGGCAGTCCTCGTCATATGAAAACAAACATATATAATGAATTGATTACTATAAAACATACAGTTATTAACGAATATGGTTTAAAAAAGATTTCGATTGATATACTCGTATCGTCTCCAATTTAAATGGTGTAAGTTAAGTGAAATAGTTCTACTAACACTACAAATGATCGCGCGAATTGAGCCCATGATTTGATACTATGAATATGTTAATGAATGGTTAAGTTCTTGTTTGTTTTTATTTCGAATTAAATTTGATTGAAGCCCTGAAACATGATATCCGTGACTGTTTAGCGGCTCTTTATTAGACCACAAATGCCTATGTACGCACGGCTACAAGTCGAGCTAAAGAAACCAGTATACGCCGATCTCTTATTTTATCGAAAGCCTTTACAATGCGAGGTCTACAATTTGCAGAAAACTAAATAAAATATTATTTGAGCGGCTAAGAGAGCCATCATCCTTACTCGTTATTAATTGGAAGGTCCACGTTTTAAAGGATTTTTTTTGTATCTTTCATTTGGTTATTAATAAACACGACGACAGCTCAATTTGTGCGATCCAAGAACATCAAGTAAAGTTTCCGATTTCTTCAAGATAAATATTTATTTACAGAGAATATTACGACACCAGAAAAGATAAAAATTAAGAACTGAAGTATCGAAAACAAAATATTAAAAAGTGTCGTACAAAATTACCCGATCAAGATAATTTGAACTTCCAATTTGACTGCAAAGAGTCCTTTTTTGAATGGTGATAGTGAATGTTTAGTGCGATGTATGGTCATGCAAGCGTGTGCCTTTGCCTCAAAATGGTCAAATGAAGGAAAGCTAGCATAGGCTGTACAAGCGTGTACCGTGGTATTAAAAGTGTGTTTAAAAATGTACCTTAAAACAATGACATACCGTTCCAGTTTCCTCTATAAGCTGGGAGAGGGTGGACGCTTCAGAGTTCTTCATATCATTGGCTTCAGATATTAAATGTGCGCGGAGTTGTTTGTTTCTGAAATAGAAGAAACGATAAATTGTTCAAGCGAAATTGTGTTAATATTCGACTCGAGCATTTTAGATGGAAACTAGTGTTACAAAGATGGCAAATTTTATTACTAAATATAAAAAATATGATATTCAAAAAACGTAACATATAATGACATTCGGTGCGAACCTAGGAGGCTGTGGTGCGCAAACACTGGAAGGTTTGCACGACCTGGCGATCGAATCCAGGACCTCTAGCGTAGCAGTCGCGCTTAGGACCACTAGACATGTAAAGAAGATAAACATATTCTCCCATAATAATCAGTAACAGCAATACGTACCTGGCATCCAGCTGCATGATGTGGTTGTGCGCCTGCGCAAGCTGCGCGGTGGCCGTCGCCAGCCTCTCCTCCAGCGCGGCCGACTCCACGCACTTGACCGAGTACTTCTCAGAGAGCGAGAGGATCTCTCGCTTGATCTCCTCCATCTCTTGCCTGGAAACGTTACTAAAAGACTTTTATATTTGGAGACGGACATCGGGGCGTATTGAACGGATAATTCTACGACAAAAAATAACTTAAATGGCTACATATTGTAACGTGGTGGACACGTTTTAGGAACGTGGCCGACCGGGAACTAAGTAGTGGAGATAAATTACACTCGGAACACAAAAATATACAAATTTATTGACATGAGTTAGAATTTAAAGTACACAAAGGCAATAGTAGGGTGAGTCAAGCTCAGGGAGGGTTCGGCAAAGGCTTCGAGGCGAGGTCCGACCGGTAGAGGGCGGCACTTAACTGGGTAGCTGCAGCGGGAAGTAGAAGAAGAAGAAGGCCGCGCGTCGTCTGCAGAGCTATTTATAGTGACGCGCGGGGTGAGGCTTGAGGTGTGGGGAAAGAACGGCTAGCGAGGACCATGTCACAATATTTTGACATAAGTTGTAATGTAATAAACTTGAATACATCGTTTGTTTTAACGCGCTAGTAAGCTAGTAGTAGTAGTTAACTACCAGTCAGATTTGAAAAAAATCTTATTGCATTCGATAGCTCAATTCTTGTGGAAGATTATAGGCTATTTAACAACATACTACGGCCTTTAAGAACGGGCCAAAGCGGGTGAAACCGCTGGGACAGCTAGTAATTAATAAATATTTGAAAACTATTCATTAACAAGCGCTTAAACGGTTAAGGAAACATCGTGAGGAAACCTACAAGCCTGAGAGATTTAGCCAGCTCGGTGGACTACAGCATAATCGTTCTCATTCTGAGAGGAGACCCGTGCAGCAATGAACAATATAAAGGTTTGATGATGATCATCAAAACCTCTACCAATTCATATAAAAAATAATTCAATTTCAGACTCATCTGTATAAAAAAATTACTTGTCTCTGTTTATATGATAACTCGGCAAACGAGCAGGCGATCTACCTGATGGAAAAGTTTAATTCTTGAACCACGCCATAAACTATCCCATTGCGAGGGACAACCGTCATGTATTATTGTAGTGAATTATTTTCGCCTGTTAGGTAATTCTTCGCGTTAGGTACAGGTAGGGGGATGATTGCTTATCATGAATGGATAAAACCTTTCGAGTTGTGCCCAGTTTTATCCATATGCAGGGGCGTAGCTGATGTGGTGATCGTAGTATCACACCTCTTTAAAATGAAACCATAAAGATTTTAATTAAGAATAAGCAATCATCTATTTAATTTTGAAAGTAGAACTGTTCGAGACGTCAGTCAGAAGACGACGACATATGTTTTTGCTAGGGCTTCGCCCTCTTAATAATTGGAATAAACCACAGTTAATGGTTTAAATCATATTTTATTTACATCCTACCCGGCGCTCTGCTACGTTCCCCACAGTACACAGTACCCGCTGTAGGCTAGCGTGATAGACTATAGCATATCGTTCCTAGCTTAGGATATCCGAGCCCATCGGGGGGACAATAAAAATAGGTTAATAATGGTGATGATTAAAGTTTTTTTATGAAGCTCTTCTTTGGGTATGTAAAGTAACTTACTGGTGCCTGGAGCTGAGCTGGCTGAGCTCTCCGCTCTGCGCGCCCCTGCTCAGGAACTCCGCCTTGAACTTGTCGACCTCGCGCCGCACCTCGCTCTCGTGCGCCTTGCGCATCGCGTCCAGCGCTGCCAACGTCGCGCGAGTCTCCTCGGCTAGAGCTTGTTCTTTGTCTAGCCTGGAATTATGATACAATAAAACATGGTAATGCATTGTTGCAAGTTTTTTGAAAAAAATAAGTGCCTAGTATAGTCCGCCATATTGGATTTATAATGACGTCACTTAGCTAAACTTGCATTGTCATCCAAAATTAACATGTATGCAAAATTTCAGCTCAATTGGTTGAGATTAACTGCTTTTAAATTCAGTTGCAAGATTTGACCCGAGCAGCATACATTGCACGTTAAACGAAAATTGTAAAATAAAAAAAAATGTGTAGCACGTAAAGTTACACCGTACATTTCGTGAGAGTTCCTGTATTGACCATAATGTAATCGTTTCTGGTACGCATTGCTAAACATCAAGCTATACAATTCCAGTATAGGCTGGCCTTGAATTATATGGAGACCCTTTACAATGGGTGGCCAGTCTAAATTGGATTTGTGTACGTGTGGGTCTAAGATCGATTAAGTTCAAATCGCTGTTCACCGAACACAAACCCTAGCGAAAAGTTGGATACAGCTCCAAGAGAGCAATATCAATAAAACTTCAAGATAGCGTGCCATTCAAGGATAGAGTAAAGAAAGAAATCCTTAGGAGGGGGTAGTTGAGGGAGCATTTGGTCATTGTGGGCACGTACCGCAGCTGTTCCCTCTCTGCGCGATGCTTGTCCTCCATCTCGCGCACGATGCGGCGGTGGAGGACTCCATGGCCAGCAGCCCCTTCTCGCAGAGCGCGCGCAGCTGCTCGATCTCCTGCTGGTAGCGCGCGCGCAACCCGTCGCCGTGCGTGTCTGCTGCCACTGCGCTCTGAACAACGTCATTTATTCGTCAATTTCGTGTCGGAAAGATGGCAATACTTGTAGGATTCAAATTTAAATAGGCTTTCATCAGAATAATTGTACAGTCCCAAAAAGGATGGTCGCAAAAAATACGACAAGCAACCTAGTGGACTCTCCTTAAAATCAACACAGGTACAATATTTAACAGGGTATGGAACCAAATTTGAGGATACACAAAAGTTTTTTTAGGTCGAAAAGCAAAAACATTTAGGTAAGAACTGTATTAGAACTGGTTACCTGATAGGCGGCTCGCAAGTTCTCTAGCTGTGCGGAGTACTCAGAGTCGAGCGCGGCCAGGCGGCGCTGCAGCGTGCGCGCGCGCTCCCGCAGTGCGGCGCGCTCGCGCTCGTGCTGCGTCTGGAGCTGCGCCCGCGCACGACGCGCTGTAGCCAGCGCGCTCGCCTGCTGCGCCAGCGCGCACTCACCACGCGCGCGCTCTTCGTGGAGTCTGTCAATGAGTAGCGGGATCAATACAATTGCTATTTACCATTACTACAAGTTCACTTTAAAATAATATTGTAAGCTTGAATATTACTGACCTGT
>OY292517.1:13643863-13892929 GCA_958496365.1 Subacronicta megacephala | reverse complement strand
TCCATAGTTGGTACCCCTCTAACTCCTTTCTGCTTCTATAGTTGGCCCCCTTCTAGCTCCCCTTAGCTTCCCTTTGCATCCATATTCAGCGTCTCTCTACCTCCATACCCAGCTCCTTTCTGCTTCTATATTCAGCCTCATTCGAATAAAACAATGTTTCTAAATAAACATCTAGGCTTGTTTATGTTCCAGGTGGTCAATAAGGCTTGCAACACACAGTACGGAACGTTATCGAGATTACAGTTGTTACCCAACAACTCCGCATCCTGTGATCCTGTGTGGGAGACTTATTTAGGTATTTTAAATTTTAAAAAGTCGCTTGATTTTCTATGGTTTTCTCATTAAGTATATAAATAGTAATGATATACATGTCGTGTATTATCTGCAGGTTCAGCAGTGACGTGCATAGCGTGCGATGCACGCTGGGCGTGCGTGTCGTGCGCGGACGGCACGCTGCACGTGTGGCAGCTGGCGCGCTCGCGTGCACAGCGCGCACTGCCGCCCATCGGTCAGTACTCACCCATAACACTCTCTGATACTGTGTGCGACGTGCGTGTCGTACAAGGACGGCACGCTGCACGTGTGGCAGCTGGCGCGCTCGCGTGCACAGCGCGCACTGCCGCCCATCGGTCAGTACTCACCCATAACACTCTCTGATACTGTGTGCGACGTGCGTGTCGTACAAGGACGGCACGCTGCACGTGTGGCAGCTGGCGCGCTCGCGTGCACAGCGCGCACTGCCGCCCATCGGTCAGTACTCACCCATAACACTCTCTGATACTGTGTGCGACGTGCGTGTCGTACAAGGACGGCACGCTGCACGTGTGGCAGCTGGCGCGCTCGCGTGCACAGCGCGCACTGCCGCCCATCGGTCAGTACTCACCCATAACACTCTCTGATACTGTGTGCGACGTGCGTGTCGTACAAGGACGGCACGCTGCACGTGTGGCAGCTGGCGCGCTCGCGTGCACAGCGCGCACTGCCGCCCATCGGTCAGTACTCACCCATAACACTCTCTGATACTGTGTGCGACGTGCGTGTCGTACAAGGACGGCACGCTGCACGTGTGGCAGCTGGCGCGCTCGCGTGCACAGCGCGCACTGCCGCCCATCGGTCAGTACTCACCCATAACACTCTCTGATACTGTGTGCGACGTGCGTGTCGTGCGCGGACGGCACGCTGCACGTGTGGCAGCTGGCGCGCTCGCGTGCACAGCGCGCACTGCCGCCCATCGGTCAGTACTCACCCATAACACTCTCTGATACTGTGTGCGACGTGCGTGTCGTACAAGGACGGCACGCTGCACGTGTGGCAGCTGGCGCGCTCGCGTGCACAGCGCGCACTGCCGCCCATCGGTCAGTACTCACCCATAACACTCTCTGATACTGTGTGCGACGTGCGTGTCGTACAAGGACGGCACGCTGCACGTGTGGCAGCTGGCGCGCTCGCGTGCACAGCGCGCACTGCCGCCCATCGGTCAGTACTCACCCATAACACTCTCTGATACTGTGTGCGACGTGCGTGTCGTGCAAGGACGGCACGCTGCACGTGTGGCAGCTGGCGCGCTCGCGTGCACAGCGCGCACTGCCGCCCATCGGTCAGTACTCACCCATAACACTCTCTGATACTGTGTGCGACGTGCGTGTCGTACAAGGACGGCACGCTGCACGTGTGGCAGCTGGCGCGCTCGCGTGCACAGCGCGCACTGCCGCCCATCGGTCAGTACTCACCCATAACACTCTCTGATACTGTGTGCGACGTGCGTGTCGTACAAGGACGGCACGCTGCACGTGTGGCAGCTGGCGCGCTCGCGTGCACAGCGCGCACTGCCGCCCATCGGTCAGTACTCACCCATAACACTCTCTGATACTGTGTGCGACGTGCGTGTCGTACAAGGACGGCACGCTGCACGTGTGGCAGCTGGCGCGCTCGCGTGCACAGCGCGCACTGCCGCCCATCGGTCAGTACTCACCCATAACACTCTCTGATACTGTGTGCGACGTGCGTGTCGTGCAAGGACGGCACGCTGCACGTGTGGCAGCTGGCGCGCTCGCGTGCACAGCGCGCACTGCCGCCCATCGGTCAGTACTCACCCATAACACTCTCTGATACTGTGTGCGACGTGCGTGTCGTACAAGGACGGCACGCTGCACGTGTGGCAGCTGGCGCGCTCGCGTGCACAGCGCGCACTGCCGCCCATCGGTCAGTACTCACCCATAACACTCTCTGATACTGTGTGCGACGTGCGTGTCGTGCAAGGACGGCACGCTGCACGTGTAACATAATATTATAATGAAATTATATTAATATATCCGCAACTTAATAAGTGTAGAACTTATTTTCAAATCAGTTCGAATCTTCGAAACATTCGATGATAATTCATCTAATGTGCTATTAAAACTTACAACTCTAGCCAAAAAAACATAGCTAAGAACACTCCCGACTAATTCACCTTTCAAACAAAAAACTAAATCAAAATCGATTCATCCGTTCGGGAGCTACGATGCCACAGACAGACACACACACAGACATGTCAAACTTATAACACCCCGTCGTTTTGCGTCGGGGGTTAAAAAATGTCGACGTTAAAAAGTTTGACCCTATAAAAACATGTGACATCCTTCACAGCTCTAATGTCACAAGCAGCCAAACTGACGCTGTCAGGCGACACCCTGGCGGTGGTGACGACGTCAGCTGAGCTGGCCATGTGGGACCTGGCCAATGCTACCTGTGTTATACGACCACTCTGCTTTAGAGCATTGCTGTCGCACGGTGGTAAGTTATTTCTTTTCTTTATTGGTTCACTAAACTGTACAAAACACTGCACAAATACATTTTTATAAACAATTACTTAAAACAATATTAGTGTATGACCTTCTCGAAGAACACTACATGCAATAATAAATGAATGACGGCATCACGGTAGAAGTGCGTGATCAAATAAAATTTTGAACAAGTGGAGTTATTATCTTTTAAGAGGATAGTCTCCCCTCCGCGCTCCATACAAAAGTTTTTTTTTTTTTAAAAAAAAAAAAGCTTACTGGCAATGTGGGTCACACATTGCTAGTAATCTTGTTAACCCCTCGTGCTAAGCTAAATGCTTGTGCTACGAGTGGGTTCACGTCGGTAGTGCAATGGGTGGGTTTCGAACCGGCAACCACATGATCGCAAGTCCGACGCCCTAGCCATTGGGCTACCGCCGCTTCCAAGTTATTAGTTTGGTTCTATCTTAAATTTTAAGGCTAAAGTGTCAGCCTTAGGCGCGTTTTTCGCGAATTATACGGCTATGAAATCGTTATCGTCGAATATTTTTGTGTATTTACACCAAAATCTTCGACGATATCGACTTTTAAGCAGAAGTTTGAATACTTAATCGTGAATAAGTTATTGAAAAGAAATAATCAACTGATCCCTGACCATTCTTAGAACATAAAATCCCCCCTCCATGCCCCAGAAAACACGGTCCCGGTTATCATAGGAACATCCATGACTATCTTGGGATGTTGCTATTTCGACTGCCATATATCTAGAATGTGTTATATCCGAATAATTTGCGAAAAACCAAGAAAAAATTATTTGGTACCCGACGTGAGCCTATTGATATTAAGGGCCTGTTTCAATACCTCCGGATAAGCACTATGTACCAGATAAATTCAAAATCGGGAACTTATCAGAAGGCGGTGAAACAGGCCTTAGGCTCTAAAATACCTGGAAAAATTTAGTTCCCTCGCACCTAATCCTTCGGGGAGTACTATTACCTGGTATGACATGTTATGTTACTATTCTTACAGATACCATCAAATATATCGGAGCATACAGACTGTTCATAATTTTCTAAGCAACTAGAGAAATTAAACCATATCTCAGTGACTTAAAGGATGGTTTTAGAATGAACACTACACACGGCAGCTATTATTCTGATATGTATTTTATCCCATTGAGATATAGCTTAGTTTCCCTAGTTGCTCAGTTTATTATCAACAGTCTGTTCGCTTTGATATATTTGATGGTGACTGTACATTAACATTTGACAGTAACGGTGACGAATTGCTCTCTACTCGACGACGGCAATCCAATGATCTCACTCAGCAACGGCAAGAGTTACATCTACAGCAAAGGACTATGCGCGTGGTATGTTACTCTTATATATCTAAGGTTTTGTTCGTTATTTACATACATATATACATATTGTCACGCCTGTCTCCCATGGGGGTAGGCAGAGACTATAGATTTCCACTTGCTACGATCCTGGCACTACTTTCGCTTCATCTACATTCATTAATCTCTTCATGCATGACCGTCGGTTTAGGGTGCTCGGAACATGGCTGGAACCTTTTTAAGAACATCCGCAATTTGGTTGCGGTACGTTCGCCGAGGTCTTCCCCTTCCAACTCGTCCATCCATACTCACCATATATACTTGTTTCGTCAATCTCCATTCATCCATTCTCTCTACATGACCAAACCATCTTAACATACCTTTCTCAATCCTTGTTACTACATCTTCTTTCACTCCACAACGCTCCCTTATCACACTGTTTTTCACTCTATCTTTTAGCGTAACACCATACATACTTCTCAAAGCTCTCATCTCTACAGCATTTATTCTGCTTTCATGTTTCTTCTGCCATACCCAACTTTCAGTTTTTAGTGTCGGCGGTCGTCGGTGTTCGTTATTTATTTATTTATTTAAAGCATGGAAGACTTACAGCTAAAGAAACATAATAACAACGTCATCTGGTCAATAGGAAGCCAATAACAAATCTTCGCTTATAGAAATATAATAAAGTTAATTTAATTGTGAGCAGAGTACTGCAATTTTATTAAAATTATAGTAACAACAATAAAATTGCTGTCTATATAAAAAAGGTAAGGCTTAAGATCCTTATGTCGAGAGAATGGATAAAAGGTGACTAATGAATCTGAATAATACATACATACACTCACGCCTTTTTCACACAGGGGTAGGCAGAAACTATAGACTTCCACTTGCTACGACTCTTGTATATCTCTTTCGCTTCTTCCACATTCATACATCTTTCCATACACACGCCGGTTGCGAGTACTACGCACCTGACCTTTTTGGAGGATCTCAAGGGTCAGGTCAATCTAGGGCGACCTCTCCCGACGCTGCCGTTGACATTCGCCATATTATTATTATTTATACCAATGACTGCCTCGTTAGTCTAGTGGTCCCAATCGCGGCTGCTACGCTAGAGGTCTTGGGTTCGATCCCCAAGTCGAGCAAAGTGCTATTGGGTTTTCTATGAAATTCTCAGTAGCAGCTCGGTGTCTGGATTTGTGTCCGGTGAATGGCAATAGGCTCGCCCTCTATTACGTGGGACCTAAACATACCGGCGAACTGTGGGTGTACATTAGTACACCTATGCCTAACCCTTCGGGGAATACAGGCGTGATGGTGTGTTATGTTATTTATACCACGAAGGTAGCAAAGCGGCGCGCTTGATGGTAAGCGTTTACCATAAGCTGATGGTATAATATCAGATGTATCACTCGCGCGTTTCCGACTGGCGTTATTTGATGTGGTATATTAAAGGGTGGTGTGGTCTGACGCGTGCGACCCTGTGTGGAGGTGCAGCGGGGCCGGGGCCAGCCCCCGCGGGCCCCGCGCGCCCCTGTACCCGCCCCGCGCCCGCGCCCGCCCCGCCCCTGGACCTGCCGCCAGGCATAACAGGTACCACATAGGGTCATAATACTACACTCATTTTAGGTCAATTGCCTCATATTTTTTTAAGAAAATTTTGAACATAAATAAAGCTGAACAACAAAATTAAAATTGGTTCAAAAATAAGGAAGTTACATGCATTTTCATTTTATGCTAGACAGAGAGCACTATATCAGCTTGTGACGTCACAATCCGATATTGCGATACAATTTCTATACTAACATTCTTTCCCAGGAAGAACAAAGCATCCCCTCTTAATCCCGCACCAAAAACTGTAAACGTTAATCTTAGAACTTTATTAATCTTAGTTTAGACTTTATTAGTTATATTTAACGTCTCCCACGGTTAGAATGCAACCTATGCAAAAATGTACAGTATGCAGGTGCATATATGACTATTATTGCCATCCTTTTCGTTTCCCTACAATTTTTGCAAATTATAGCAGGAAAAATATAGTTTTACGAATTTCCATGATTAAAAAAATCGCAAATTTTGTTGCACACTTGGTGTGCAAACTACATTTACCGGGTTAATATTATTTTACAATAGGCCTGTTATTTTTAATAATTTTAACACTAAATCAGCTACCCTCTATTACTTACTTAAACAGCCTGATAATATAATATTTTCTGGTCTACAGTAGTTACAGCGCGGGCGCAGCTCGCAGCTGGCTAGAGGCCCAGGTCGCGTCGTGCCTGCACCTCCGCCTGGCCAAGGACTACCGGCACTGGGTCACCTCGCTGTTCACACACCTTGTGAACCATGGTAAGTACCAGTTATTATACTAAGACAGATTTTTAGATACAGAATGTCCATGAAATCCTACTTGAATATGTTGTACATATTATAACATGAATACATTTTAATTAAGAAGCTTTGTAGTACTATGCTAAGAAATGAAGAAGTTCTTAGCATACGTCCGTTTTGGAATGAATACTTATTTATTCGGAATATGTCTTTTTTTGTTTTTATTCATGATAGGCCTACGCTTGACCGCCAGTTCGCCTGTTGTTAAGCGATACTGCGATCTACGATGGAGCGCGCTTGCTTAGGAGAAACCGATTCACTCGTGATTTAAAGACCCCTAGATTATAGCTATCGGGGAAGACCCACTCGGGAAGCTCATTCAATCCCATTCCATTTATTTCATAGAGAACGATAAAATTGAGGCGATTAATACTTCGGCGAATACATTCGTTATAGTATGAAAATGGAAAATACTTTAGAACACATGGCAATACATGGCGTATCGTGTTTTACATAGCCTGTACTGAAACCCATTTTTGAACTTTTTCCAGGTAGGTACTAGCATTTAATATAAGTATATTTGTTTGTTATTCAGGCACAGAAGATCAATTACGAACGATACTGGACGATATGCTGGGACCAAGCCACTGTACATCCACACCAAAGAAATGGCAATCTACAGTATTGGTAAGTTAATATAGTAATGATTAATCCAAACAGCATACTTAAGCATGTTGCCTCTCAACTTTTTAAACCCCAACGCAAAAATGATGGGGTGTTTGACGTGTCTGTATGTGTGTGCTGTCTGTTGCATCGTAGATCCCGAACGGATGAACCGATTTTGATTTTGTTTGAAAGGCGAACTAGTCGGGAGTGTTCTTAGCTATGTTTCATGAACCTCGGTCGATATGTAATGCAATTGTCGCGGGTTTTTTTTTTATTATTTATTTATACAATGTGTCAACATGTTGATTAAAACACAACCTACAGAATATCTGCACATAGAATATCGACATCAACTAGCACTATACCATACTGTTGCGTTTCGTTCCTCCCTTTCTTCCTCCACCATTTCATTTTAAGGGCTGGCAACGCATCACCTGATGACCACTTATTATCAGTCTCGTCACTCGTTTGCCGTCGTCTAAATATATGTTGAAAAAAGCAATGGTTTCTACGGAATGAGGTAGAAAGAGGAAGTTTAAAGAACCTTAAATGGGGCTGTGCCCAGCAGTGGACAGTTATGATATTATTATTTATAAGACTACGTATTAGCGATTTTCTGGAAAAGTCTGAGTTGGAATCAGTCCTTTTGCCAATAATGGCAAAATTCCCATATTTTTATTGATGAACAGGACTGAATTCGAGGTAACATTTCTTCCAGGGTATAAAGAAGCACGATCTTCTAGAAGAGATGCTCTCCCTCCTGGTCAGTCAGCTGCGCTGGCAGAGGATGTATGCGGAGTACTCAGACCAGCTTACAGAGGTCAAGAGTAACGGCGCCCTCCTCAACGGCCACTGACAATGGAGACCAGAGACCATACGAGTAGACAGCCCTTGAATTTGGATCTCAATATTGGTATTAAACGTATATGTTTTGTGGTATTGCAAACATAGTAAGTCTATTGCGATCTCTCAAGATTAGGATGATGTACCTAACGGCTTTTATAAACTGCAGGATTTTCATCGGGATAATCACCTGTGTTGGTACGCTCTGAAAAAAAATATCGGGGTTCTTTTTTCTAAAAAAAGGCTTACTAGCAATGTAGGTCGCGTATTACTAGTAATCTTGTTAACCTCTCGTACTAATCTAAATGCTTGTATTACGAGTGGGTTCACGTCGGTAGTGTAATGGGTGAAACGGCAACCATGTCATCGCAAGTTTCAGTTCAGTTTCAGAATTTCAGAGGGTATACCCCTAAAATGCCTATTTAGATACCTATTAGCGAATTTAAGTATGAAATACTGTATGTATATTTGATCGAAGAGCGTTTTAATGTCGGTCTTCGTTTATGAGTGATTACTAGGTATGACTATTATTTAAGAAAAATATTATTTATATACTGTTTATTGTGGTATTAAAAAAGGAGAATGATGTCACAAGTTTAAGTGATAAGCATGGATACATATCCAGTATAACCTGACCCCTTACTTAAAGGAAAGCCGGCCAATGTGAGGTCAGTTTATAATAGATATGTAATATTGTGTGTGTATATTCAAGGTAATTAAAAAGTTCGTATTTTTTGTGTTGTGATCACTAGTATTGTAAAAATTTGAATTGGCTCAAATAGTTAGTAATTATGAAGTTCTAGTTGTATTTATGTCAGGTTCATCACTGCCTTAGTATATAAGGACATTATATACAACTTAATAATGATATATATTCTCAGTCGATTTTGAACTTAATTCTCAACACTTTTAGGTATAAAATCATTTGGTGAAATTTGACAGTTTTGTATAACTCTGATGTGCTGGCAAGATTGTTTAAATAAGACAAAAGTTATTTGCCTTATTTAAACAATTTGGCAAGCCTATTTATTGTTGAACGATATGCCCGCCGGTCACATGTCGTCAGAAAATTTCTGAACCATTAGGAAGGCGCCTTTTTCTTATGGTATTCCGCCTTTTCCTCCATAGTTGGTCTGCCACTTGGGGAAGCAACAAGGGTCTATCAAACTTAAAACCGCCCCTTCCACGACGGAGTTATTACTGTGACTCTTTTCGCTTTCATAATTTTGGTGGATCTTAGTACATTTTGATGCTGGGTGGTGGGTTTAGCAAGTTTTCTTACGGTATAGGTAAAGGTCGTTCTTATAAACTCTCTCCCTGGGGATACGTAGTGTAGGTGCCAGGATAAGGGAAACGAAATGAGGAATACAGGTTGCGAGCCAAAACCGACGAGAGAGCGCGAGCCGTGACCGGCCGTTCTCTGAGGAGCGTTGTGAAGCACTGAAAGGCTCTGGCTCTTTCGGAAACAAGTGGCCTTTCAAATTAATTCTAGAACTATTCTAGAACAAATCTGACATATTGTGGCTGTGTGCCAGGCTCTCACTCCCTAATGTTGTATTTATTTTTAATAAAATATTAAAACCTTTTTCTTTATTTACATAGAACCTTTATAAAAACTATAATAAGTTCCGCGCGTAGGTCGTTAGAAATACACGTGGTGTATCGCTATTCTAAACCTTGTAATATTTCGTTTTTTTTCTTAATCCATCCCCCCCCCTTCGAGTCTTATGATTATTTTTTTTGTGTTTTAAGTTCTATTTTCAACTGAAGGACTTGATGAAAATCACCAATCATGAGCGGTTTTGGTGTTCAAAATCTGATGTTTTTAGTGCCTGAAAGGTAATACAGTTAGTGTATAGTACGGCGCACTCGGCCTTATAAATAAGTATATGTTTTGGGGAGTGAACTGTTCTTCTATGTTATGACATAAGCTACGAAAAATAGAGACACGAGAAGACACAGATACGAATCCTCCCTACAGTCGAATTATTCCTTCACTAAAATAACTTTATAATCTTAGCATGAAAAATGCTTAAAAAATTCAAAAAGATAGGTATTATCCACCCTATGTTACTTCCTTCCTCAAAGTTTAGGTAAATATACTTTACCTATTCTGATCTCAGGGAATAAACACAAATGTGGCCATTTGATTGTCTTCCAAGGGAGTAAAGGAATTTTTCGTCAGTCACTCTTCAAAACATGATGTAGCATTAGTAAATAAACACCAATTATGTAAACTTTAAGTTGTATGAATATAGTATAGTCTAGCATTTATTCGAATAGTAATTAGTAGCGTAACGATATTATTCTAATATGTCCCGTATAGATTATGTTATTATAATCTATCCAGATATCGATTTAGGTCTACTGAGAATCTCTCACGTCATATATATATGTCGAAAATCATATTATGTTCCTGCGCCAGCACATCAGGTTATACAAAAAACCGACAAATTACTGCTAATGATTTTAAACCTTAAGATGTTGATGATTAAGTTCAAAATCAACTGAGAAAATTTTACTTTTTGTGGTACCTTGATGTGCTGACTACCATACAAACATACACATACTTTTAGTTCAGAGATTTAAAAGTAAAAATATTAAATGTCTTTGTTTCAACCTAACTTTAACATGTATCCATTACGTTCTACTGTTATATGCAGAAAGAGAATACAATGTTTTGAAGTCTAGACTTTTCTTAGTCAATCTTTTCCAATATGAGTCGAGAAATTCTAAATAAGTACTGCGTTTGTGAGACTAATGGGTGGCTTTCCTCAAGGCCCCAGGCCAGCCTACCCGGGCCTACGCAAGCTAGGGCCTGACTGGCAAACTCCACCTTGAGTATTTGGCCAGTCCAAAAAAGCTAATTGTATTTAGGATCTAGTCAAATTGGTTCACTGTCTAAAATATGAAATCGTCTATGTGTAAGTACAGAAGTACCCTAGATACGTTGATCTCTTATATTAACTGTTTGGAACGACTTGGAACATGAATTCTTAGAAAATCTAAAAGTTATCATGATATTTATTTATTATTTGCTAGTTAATGGTACTTCTGTTACAAAATTATAATTTTAAATATTGCGTATAATTTCATAATAATGAAATTCCAACAATATATAATTTGATATTTTGTTAATTGTTATGTCTATATTCAATTGTAATTAATAATGTATATCCTTATGTATATTTTATGTGCTTAAAGTAATCTGAAGAAAGTACAGTCACAAGCAAAAATTCGAAAGCAATTTCCTTCTAGATTATCGATTCAAATGTCTTACTATTGTACAAATAATTAAAGTATGTGTTAAAAGGCTCTGTCCGCACATCATCTCATAATTGTAATCAATAGAAAACTTTGGAATTTTACTGAATGTGTACATATTAGTGCCCGTGACTGTACATGTATTATTCGTTTTGTTACCTGCCAATGTAATCAACAATAATCAATCAAATTTGTTTTTGTTACTGATTTTATTAAATAGAACCTGTGTAAATGGCATTGTACGGACGGCTACACATCAAGCTATAAAAAAACCAGTATAGGCTGGACTTGGATTGTATGAAAATCATTTATGATGGGAGGTCAGTCTAAACTGGTTTTGTATAGCTTATTGGTTATGTGAAGTTTATCCCCATGGCCAGATGTTTATTCTGGGTTAACTCACTTACACAGTCAGTCTACAATGTTCCCACTGCTGGGACACAGGTCTCCTCTCAATGAGAGGGAGTGGGCCGTTATCCACGCGAGCCCAGAACGGATTGGTAGATGTCACATGTCTTCCAATGTTTGGTTCTTGGACATGCCCGTTTCCTCACAATGGTTAACTTCACTGTTTTAGGAGAAATGGTTTAACTTATAGCGTTACTGAAGCTACGAGAGTGATGTCGCTGCGCTCAAATGTCGTTCCGATCGTTGCTTACATTTACATAGTACGATGGTCAGCACATCAAATTACCACAATATGTCAAATTTTCTCAGTTGATTTTGAACTTAATCATCAACATGTTAAGGTCTAAAATTTAAAATGTTTTTAATTTTATTGTACCATAAATTTTATTTATTTTTGTATAAAATCTCTCCCCGTTTTGACCGTTATTAATTTGTGCAAGTTGTGTTAGCCTATAAGTAATTGTTGCACTTAAATATGTGTATTACTTGATATAATATTGTTAATTAATGTATCAGTGTAAACAATTGTTGGCTAACCATTTTAAATAAAAAATAAAAAAATCATTTGGAGGAATTTAACAGTTTTGTATAACATGATATGCTGGCTATTGTACATTAATCTGTAGCTCTGACGCGCAGTGACACGATACTGACGTGGCTTCAGTATGGCTTGCTTTTACCATAAATTAGGTACTGTATTAATTTTATTAGTATTAAAGCTTTGTTCCTACTACCGAATTGTTGTGAATAACTAAGAAATAGGTAACAGTACTTGACAGGTAGTTGACTGCCTCGTTAGTCTATTGGTCCCAATCGCGACTGCTACGGTAGAGGTCTTGGGTTCGATCCCCAGGTCGAGCAAAGTGTTATTGAGTTTTTCTATGAAATTCTCAGTAGCAGCTCGGAGTCTGGATTTGTGCCCGGTGAATGGCAATAGGCTCGCCCCCTATTACATGGGACCCAAACATACCGGCGAACTGTGGGTGAATGTTAAGTGCACCTCTGCCTAACCCTTCGGGGAATACAGGCGTGATGGTATGTGTAGGTAACAGTACCAATATAAGGTAAAGTTCATTGGTATATTAATTAATTATGCTTGTACATATCTATAATCATCTTAATGGTGCCAATCCGACATACAACAGCACATCAAGACTGTTTTTTAGTATTAGAAATAAAACATGTACTTCCAGAATTACTTTTATATTAATGTTACTAGCTGACCCAACAGACATATTCCTATCTTACCAATTTTCTGCGCAATTCCCTTAATTTTTCTTTTCGTAAGAACCATATAATATTTATTAATGTTATGTCAATGCCTCAGCATCTGCTTCATCATCATCATATCAGCCTATCGCCGTCCACAGTGGGCAGTGCGCATCCATCTCCATCCCCTGCCAGCCAAGCATCTACTTGACCAAAAGATATTCCAGATTTTCAGTTTGTTCTATTTTGACGAATACTTACCTAAATATACTTTACCGTTAATTTAGTTGGAATGGAATATAAATGAATAAACAAACGAGTATTTTATATCACAATAATTTATTTTTTACAATTGAGTTATTGATCACAACAGCTTTCAAAGGTATAATGGATTTTCGAGTTTAGTTGAACAGAATGGTTAAGATGAATTTAGGTATAATGACAAAAAAAGTAAACAATATATGAAAATATTTTCAATATGGAGAATCGATTTATCGATTATTCCCGATCAGTAACACACTAGGCATCGGGATAAAAAAAATGTGTCTTTACAGTATTTACTGGATGTTCTCATTCGGTCACGATTTACGACTATGCTTTTTTCAGAGCCAAGATGTATACTAGTATATGAAAATGTCATAAATTTTCAAAATGCTCTACTACATTTAGCGAAAAAAATATAACTTCAGAATAAAAAGTGCTTCTTTTTACTTTGCGAACCTGTGTGTGATTTTGTGATGCAAAATTATTTATAGGTAAGTACGTTGTATGTTAAGGATTGAAGAAGCATTTTTTATCTTGATAAAAATATGCATTAAAGGTTGAAGGTTATATAAAACATATCTTGTATTTCTGTCTCTTCAAAACTGCGGACACAACTTTTTATCCCAAATTGATTGACAAGTGTTTCACTGATCGGGTTGAATTAACTATACTTAATGAAATTTCATCTAAGCACATTTACAAAGAAAATTAAGTCGCAAGATTTGAGCTCATGACAATCGTAAACAATTTACCTACCTAAGCAACATCCCGTTAACGGTCACACACGGTGATAAAATTTTAATATCGTATAAGACAACAATTAGACCGATATGGAATCGTTCCTTCTACTATACGAAATTTTGGTCCCAACACTCGAACATACCGGTAATATATCTATACCGCTCCAGCTAACATACAACGTACATCATCTGTTAAACCATTTGAACACTTAGATACTAGAATATAAATGTGATCGACACATCAACAATTTAATTATCTAAGTAAGTATGGCGCGGCGCCGGCGCCCAATAAATATATCGGCGACGCGCCGCCACCGACCTATGTACAGCCACTGCCTGCCGGCTTGCACGCAACAACATGCAGGAATGTTGCCGATACTTACAAAAAACAAGGATCGAAACATGTTTTCAAAACATTTTGTCAACACTGAGAATAACACGTCTCCTAGGTAACAGCTATCTCTTGATTCATCATTTTCAAATGATATGTCTCTATACATGTTGTTACAGTACGAACGTAAATAATACCTCAATGGTATGAACTTAAACATTTCTCTCGTGCATGCTGCCAGTGCAAACTCAGCGTTATGTACAACGCGACCACTTACACATTTACAAGGCGTGCGTCACGCCAGCAAAATGTTGTCTCCTATTGAAGTTTTGTTCTTACACGAGATGAGGCACTTCAGTAGAACAAAATCTCGATAGGCCACAATATTATGCCAGGGTGACGCACACATTCACAAGCGCTCGCTATGCGCGGGCGCATCATTATGCATTTTGTACCGTCGTCGGAGCACCGCGATCGTCGGCGAACCATCCGTCCGCGCGATCGGGGCGTTCGCTAAAGAAATATACAACACTGTCTGGCGACACTTAGTCTATATGTACAGGGGGTGCGCTACCGGCGGCGGCGGGCGCAGCACAGGTAGCGCTAGCACAGCACGGCGCGGTCCGGCGGCGCGCGCGCAGACCGCAGCGCGCGGCACTCGCACTCCAGCGCACCGCACTCGCTGTGCACCACGTGCCCCACGTGTCCCACATGCCCCACGTGCCCCACATGCCCCACGTGCCCCGCGTGGTGCGGTACGGCGTGAGACAGCTTGGCAGGCTTCTCATAGTCCGGCTGGAATTTCTTGCACAGCGCCAGTACGGACGGCGCGTGTGGGTGGGATTTCCGCGACACCTGTTACCGAAATAATGCGAATGTTAGTCATTACTATCTCGATTGTAAGCTAACTACATAACACAACTACGATTAGCGTTCCCAGAAGCTTCACTCACATGCAAGAAATTTCTCTAATGCTCCAAAAATATACGAACGACGCCTGGCTAGCACCATGTACACTATATGTAAATGTAATAATACATTATAGGAACCATTTTTTAATGTTAATTTATATATTTTTGCTTTATTTTAATGTATTTCCCCATTCCCCATTGGCCGCGTTCCCCTTGGCGATCACAACGATAACGCTCACGTCCGCAGTTTTTCCCGTTCCACTTGCTTGTGAGCGTAACTGTCGTAAACGCAAGTGGAACGATCGAATGAAAGGATTTTCTCAACGATCAATAAAGTTTGTTCGAAATAAGTAAGCCGATCGGAAGTTGTCTGCAAGTGGTTTAGAAGTGGTAAATTTTAATAGAAAGAGTCGGTGTAAAGATAATTAGAGTCGTATATGTTTCACATTTCTAATTATTTTGTTTACTCATTTCGATATTTATGTATTAAAACACTTAATTATACGATTTTATCACCGCGGTAGTTCGGAACGGCTAACTTCCGATCGGCTTACTTATTTCGAACAAACTGTACGATCCACCTTTTTAGATTTGTCACCGTGGGCGTAAATCATGACGTCATGAGTGACGTTTTCGCCGCGACGACCGCGGTCTAGAGATGGGTAGCTCGCGAATGAGAGATAAAAATGAGCTAGCTCTTTGTTTCCAATCTAGCTCTCACTCATTCACTCACTGAGAGACTAGCTCTCCGGCTCAATTAGTTCAATGAATCTTCATTGTAAATTGATCTTTATTTTTATGGAGACAAAGTAGAAAATGCTTTATCATATTTACTTATCTAGCTCTTCGCATCAATTAGCTCAGTGGTTCTTCATTGTAAATTGATCTTTATTTTTATGGAGACAAAGTCGAAAATGCTTTGTCATATTTACAGATCTAGCTCTCGGTCTCAATTAGCTCAATGGATCTTCAATGTAAATTGATCTTTATTTTAATAGAGACAAAGTAGGAAATGCTTTATCATATTAACATATCTAGCTCTCCTGATCAATTAGTTCAATGGATCTTCATTGTAAATTGATCTTTATTTTTATCAAGACAAAGTAGCAAATGGTTTGTCATATTTACATATCTAGCTCTCCGGATCAGTTAGCTCAATGGATCTTTAATGTAAATTGATCTTTATTTTAATGGAGACAAAGTAGGAAATGCTTTAGGATATCCACATATCTAGCTCTCCGGGTCAATTCGCTCAATGAATCTTTATTGTAAATCGATCTTTATTTTTATAGAGACAAAGTAGAAAATGCTTTAGCATTTTAACATTATCTAGCTCGTTGATCGCTCAAATGTTGTATTGAGAGGAAATGTAAGTATATCTTTCGTTCACTGAATAACTCATTGACTCAGGAATTGAGCTAAATGAGTTAAAGAGCTAAAAAGTGATATATATCTTTTGATTGAAAGAGTTATATCTCTCTTTTCTTTTCATTGAGCGGTTTCTCGCATCGCTACCGCGGTCGCCATGTGGAATGTTTTGATCGCGGCCATTATGTAAAATGTCATTTTGACAATGACATTGACATTTGACTTTTCACCACATGAAAATACTGTTCTAAGGCTGCCTTAAAAATTTAGGGTTATTAAAATAAAAACTACCCAATAATCATTTTTGTGTAACTGTACTCTTCCCATGTAACTATAGTACTATTCCTATTTATCTATGTTATTACATAGTGCTAGCCCAAACTCAAACATATCTTTACATAAAATCTACGACGTATTGTGAAAAACCTAATCGTTTTAGCAGTTGACACAAACTCACGCGCAGGCTCACACCCCCCTTAACATTCGTGAAGCGTACAGGCGTACTACACATTCACACTCTGTTTACATAATCTAACCTGACCGAGTATGTCGCGTTTGTGACATAGGGCGTGTCCTTAGGGCGCGCTCACACGAGCTCGAGGCCGCGTCTCACCTTAGGCGTGGAGGGTGCGTCGGGGAAGGGGGGAGACACATCGCGCGCGTGCGCATGCTTCAGCGGCTTGTCGCGCTCCTCGCACTCCTCGCGAGCCGGCGGCGAGCACGCTCGGGACTCTGATGATTCTGTAACAATAGATACGTGAGCATTTTCTACTGAAAAAAATAACTATATATTTTTTTATGTTGGCAAACGATCAGACGAGCCTCCTGATGGAAGAAGTCCTCACCACCCGAGGATACGTCAACATCAGAGTAGTTGCTGATGCGTTGCCGAGCATTGAGACTCCTACGGAATGCTCAGAAATGCTCACACGCTAAAGTCGAAACACTTAGGCGCTTAAGGACTCAGACATAAGGGTGGTCTCCACTTCTTTCCACTGTCAGGTCACAGTCTTGCCAAGACAGATCTTTTCTTGCCTTTTTCAAGAATCGAGATGCCTATCTGTATTGCAGTGAAGATCAGTCTCTCACTCTAACCCCACACGGCTCTTGACTTACTTTTACCATTTCAAATCGTTCCTTCCTTGCCTCTAGATTTTACCATTTATTCGAAAATATTCTAATTGGTTAAAGGACAACTCAGTGAATCTCTGGTTACATTACATCTGATGCCGTATAAATTGACATCAATATTCTATAATTATATATTGATATAAGTACTCTAAGATATAAATATTAGTTTGAATCCTGCTTAAAATCAAGTTATTCTTTTGCTTAACCTTTCCCACGATTAGAATGCAACCTTATTCCAAAATGTGCAGTATGCAGGTGCATATATGACTATTATTGCCATCCTTTTCGTTTCCCTACAATTTTTGAAAATTAGAGCAGGAAAAATATAGTTTTACGAATTTCCATGATAAAAAAAATCGCATTTTTTTTGCACACTTGGTGTGCAAACTACATTTACCGGGTTAAACTTATATTTCATGCAAAAGTTCATGCCGTGAAAAAACATAAGGTATTTATTCATAAATATCGCAGCTAGCAACATTGAAGGGCAATCTTAGGATAGGATTATTATATTATTACTTATATAAATATTAATAAATGGATATGGATGATGATAACGTACATTAACTCACCTTTGTCATCATCATGCGTCCCGTTGGTCCCATTGCATCCGTTGTGACCATTGACTCCATTTATGCCGTTAACTCCATTTATTCCATTAACTCCGTTAATTCCGTTGACGGCGGGACACCCGTTGACGTCGTCGCTGACGTCGTCGTCGGCGGCGTCGTCGTCGGCGTCAGCGTCAGCGTCGGCGTCGCTCGCGAGTTCGGCGGCGTCAAACCCGACGCCGACGATCGCGCGCGGCAGGTCCGCCTCGTCTTTTAACCAGGGGTGCTCCAGGCACTCTTCCACTGTAAGACGACCCCTGAGAAGGACACACGAATTAAATTAATAAATCACTTTTTTTAATAAATAAACTGAAAACGATGACGTTACTTTCTAGTATTTTCTAATTGTATAATTATGTCTTGGTAAAATTGTTAACATCGTTAGATTATAATCTATCATGCGAGATTGTAAACTGTCGTTAGATTGTGAACTCCAATGTACTGCTTACAATTAAAGGCTTTATTATTTTTCGATATCTATCGAATGATGAATAAATGTGAAATCACAATTTGACGGTTTCACTTCGCTTATATTCTACCAGAATAATACGTTAAATTGTAAGCAGTAGATATGTGTAGTTCACAATCTATCTAGATAGATTAAAATCTAACGGTATTAACAATTTTACGGTGACATATAAAACTTTTTTTTTTATTTAAAATCAGGGAAATAGGTACGTATCACCATAATACCATTTTTGTCATCAGCTATGTATAATGAGGCTAACTAAGTAAATGCAGGCATTTTATGTACATTCGGCCTGTACTGGGAAAACAAAGTCTATTTTAATATTATTTATTAATAGAAAAACTAGCTACCACTGTTGTTCTGGTTTAAAAATAAAGCGAACTAAGTTAGAAAGAAACCAAAGCAGAAAAATATAGCACACTCACTTAGGATCAACCACAAGGGTTTCTTTAATGAAATGTATGGCCCTCTGCGACACGCCTCTGAACAGGTCCTTGGGGAAGCTGAGCTGACACTGGGCGATGTTGAGGTAGGTCTCCTGCTTGGTCTCGCCCGCGAACGGCGAGTACCCGCTCAGGAGGACGTACGCGAGCACGCCCACCGACCAGATGTCCGCCGCCAGGGAAAGGGGCTCGTAAGAAAGGATTTCGGGGGCTGTGGAGAAAATTATATATGCGTTTTAGTTTTCTGCGACGAAAAGAAAGCTAAAGATATCGATTTATCCATAATGCAAATGGACTTTTTTAAATGTCAAATTTTAGGTGCAGGCACTTTTATAAAGTCCTTATGGACAATAGCTTAATTACTGAACGTTATCTGTGAAGCCAGACTACAAACTATGGGCAACACATATTGAACAAGTTGATTTTTTAAAGGCTTGCTGCTGTGTAGCGTCCCTTCTTATCATCATTCAATTTTAATATTTCAAGTTTCAGTATTATTAGTATCAAAACTAGCTAGCTTTGATTTTTTTCAAATCCTGTAAAGATACAATTCATCTGTAAGATAAGTGAAGAATACACACCAACATAGTCCCTTGTGCCCAATATTTCCCGGACATGCGCTCCCGCCTGTATGGCGCGACTGATGCCGAAGTCACATATGAGCAGCTCTTCGCCGCCAGCTGTGAGGAGCAAGTTCTGTGGCTTGAGGTCGAGGTGCGCGACCCGGCGCGCGTGCAGGTGTGCCAGGCCCTCCAGCACGTGGCGCAGGGCCCTCCGCGCCGCGCCTTCCGAGAGGCGGTCCTCCTCGTCTAAGAGACGCTGCAGTTCTCCGCCAGCGCATAATTCTAGAACTATAGCCACTTCCGAACGGGTTTCGTATACCTGAAATATAGAAATGGATTGCTGTGATGAACTGCTTTACAATGTTTACAACCTACATTTAATACAAAATATAAGTATGTTTGCAAATTTTTTATTGAGAAGTTCATTAATCACCAAACCTAATAACAATATTTAAGAGTATCTTAATTTTTTTCACGTGAATTAGAAATTGATCCTGCATCTTTAAAATATTTATGACTTCTTACCTCGTGTAGACTGACAACGCGCGAGCAATTGGCGCACAGGTCGAGCACAGCTACTTCATGGAGGATTTCGCGCGTCGTGTCGGCCGCACGTCTTCGCTTGCGTATTATCTTTGCCGCGTACTCTTCTCCAGTTTCTAGGTGGCGAATCTTGCGGACTGAGGCGAATTTACCCCTGAAAAAACATAGAGACAACAAAATTAATATCGTCGTACGAAAATAAAAAATGTTGAACAGTTCAAATGTAAAAAACGTAGGTACCAGACGTTTTCACCAATCGCTAAGGACTAAATATACATTATACACCCAGTATTTAGACCACCAGGAAGGGTGAACACAAATTTACGTAATGTGCAAATCTAAAATTAGTTTCCATTCCGATAGCGAAACGTAGGACATAAAATCAAGTGTCAGTGTGAAAGCTATCGCACTAGAAAGTGTTATTTATATAGAGCCCACAAAATTGAGCGAAACCCTTAAATCAAGTTTGCGGGCAAATGTGATATTACCGTCATTGTAATCGGTGATTTCATTACACTGTCACCGTTTAAGACGAAGTGTAAGTCGTAAACATATCAGGTGCGGCCATTAGGCGGCATTAGTCGGAATAATTACCTCGCAAGAGGAACGGCGCGCGCGCAACGCCGGGCGCTTTCGAGGGGATCCTTGCAGGTGATGTATGAGAACACAATATATCAAGGATTTATGAGAATTCCTTTACCGAACTATTTTTACGAGACAAGCCATGTGTCAAACCAACCAAAACTGTCAATAAAATTTAAGGCAGGGCACAGAAACATACCAATATGTGTACCTTAAGAATCAGGAACTTGGAATATTCCGTATCTATATACATAAGCATAGCATAATTAGCATAGTTCGTTATTCAGACTTTCTCTTTCCCGGCACAACGAACCATTTCCCTAAACTAGTTGAGTACTAGAGCAAGCACTAAATTTCCTAGAATAGGGCTCGTAATTAGGGTCGTAAACGACGCTGTTATGTTGCGGAACAACACTCTATTTACATTACACGCACATATTAAGTAATTTTGTTATACAAAACAAAGAGTATACGGGAAGGCGAGGTGTTTAGGTTTGCGGCTAATTCTAAGTCTCGCATAAATCTGTGGTTTGATTGCGCGCACGCAGTTTGCAATTAGGTGCGTGGCGCGGGCGCCGGCGCCGACGCCGTCATTCAGAATAGCTTCAGAAGTAATATAATGCTCTCTCTCAATTTACAAGCTTACTACAGTAAAGCTTTACAGCATGTAGCATGTGTGGCAATATAAAAGGCTTGTGGCTTGTCATCGCAAGAATTACGGAAAACTAGGGATTTCAGTTTTTGCATTTAAATTTTCTTATAAATTAGAATTATAGAGAAATGTTTCGCCGTAATTGAAATACTTTGGTGGGGTGTGGCTGCAATACTAGCGAATTTGTCACAAATATCTTGCATAAAATTGCCCATATAATGGTTTCCAAGAGGTTATCAGAGCAAGAAGGAGAAAAGATTTTTTATTCATTCCTATTCTCCTCTCCCGCTTCAAAGCCTGCTCATTCATAAAAGAATACTCTTCGATTGTACATAATTACAGAATTCTAGTCTTTAAAAATATGTCATGTTACACCCGTGGTTTCTCCGCGACCAAAATTGTGGTTTTGGAGTTGCTTCACACGGCCATTCCAAGTGTTTACAAATATTAAATGAATGAGTATGCAGTGATGAATCAAAAGCTCATTGAATTTCTACGAAATCTGATTCATGCGCTGATTCCTCCATACAAAATATAACATTTTCAATTCTGAAAGTTTTTTTATGGTAATTTCTTTAGAGATCGAATTATTAAGGACCACAGAGTACAGAGACCAATATACAATACCTGTCATTTGAAAAGTTAACCGAGCTTCTAACCCTTGTTATATAAATACATATTTCTAAACATTCACTACTGATAACAATACCTACACACTTAAACACATAGGTAAATAGTAATGTCATCTAACATTTACGAAAACACCAAAAAATACACAAATTATTAGAAATTTCCCACGTAACTAGTTCAATGTCGTTACGTGGGTAACTGTCTATGATATTCTACTAATTAACTCAGACGTTACCTGTGAATAAAACATCAGCAACAATTCTACATAAAAGCGGGGCAGGTTACGTAAAACCTTTAAACAATTGGGTAATGAGGCCAATGTCGGCGCGTGGAGGACGTAGTAGGGCAGCAGAGGCCAACGGAGGGCATTGGAGGACAACTGGGGGCAGATAGAGGGCGCTTGCCACCCTGTTGCCGAGTGACCTCGCTCGGGTCACGGCTGGGGTGGCAGACTAGCCAGACGAAGCTATTTTTAGATCTTGTAAAACAGGAAGTTGTGTCGATAAGTCTGGTTATATTGTGTACGTAATTAGTTTATTAATAGTTGGAGTTTTAATTGGATTCATTTCCTCTTTTCACTTATTTTTAAATATGTATTAACTTTTGAAGTATATATTATTTGTTATATTGATCAAAATTTTATGAAAATGAGTTTTTTTAAAATTAATTAATTTATTGGAGGCTAGCCTTAAGTAGCCTAAACCTCTAACATTCTGAGCGAAGACCTCGAGTAGAATAGCATAGAATATTTTATTACCTACTAATTGATATTAAAACATTTATAAGAATATGCGCTATTATTATCACAGAATAGATAACTGAACTGTTTGTACAACAAACTCCATGGTTTAGCCATTAAATAAGTAATTATTCTACAGTCAAACCTATCATCCATCCAGCAAGAATGGGTGTAAGAGTATGGAATGGATCGATGGACCCCGCCTCCATAACCCAGATAAAATAAATAGGCCATGAAAGGGGACGACGCTAATCTTTGCGTAAAACCCGGCTGGTGTGAAATTTATATTATTTCATTGCTTTTATGAAGTACATTGAAAGGGTGAGAGATTATATAATTTTATATACATTGTAATCTTTTGACTTTACATTCGAGGGTTGTTGACCCTTATTCGAAGAGTAAAGGACTTTTATTCGACATCAAAAAAGAAGTAGTTTCTAAATCTGTCTGTTTAAATATATTATCTTATATAACATTTAGATTTGCCCGCGGCGTTCAAGTTCGTTCTTTAAAAAATATTGGGCGTTTAATATATTTTTCTAAAATGTCAATTTTTGAAAATATTGATTCGTTCTGAAACTGAAATTGATGACTCAAACCTTTTATTATTGAAGGAGTTCTTATTATAGCTTATTCCTAGTCAATGGCAATTTTTTTTGTCATTTTAAATTATGATATAAAAAATAAATACTAAGGAACAATGTATATATACCACAAAAAAAAATGTATATCTAGCGTAGGAATCTGTACTTATCTATAGTCCAACTATGATTCCTACGCTAGAGATAAATTGTTCATCTATGGTGGTGAACATAAGAAAACACTGTTGACACCGTGTCACTGTGTCAAGTCGCGCATTGACCTGAGATGCGCTTGCGCATTCCTTACAACTGTTACGCAGTGCAACTACACGTGTACGTAGTCATACGTATCTACTAGGACATTATACTTACAAAGTAATTATAATTGATGAAAATGTACATAATATGTGCATTTTCTATGCTTAAGCAGCAACATTAACATAAGTAAGTAATTAATTATATTTTCTTGGAATTTTATTCAATCATCTGGAGAAAATACGAGGGAGGTGTAATGTATTAACAATTACATGCCCTTGTCATATATATTCGTAGAATATACAAAAAATACGCAAAGCTAAACAACGATTTGACGTCACGCATAAAATCCCACAATTCAAAGTCATGAATAATTTCCAGAGTACTTATTCACAGGAAACCGAAATAGTACGTACAAAAACTTTTTGCCCATTTAGGGCGGCATTTATTCAAGTGATTACGTTTATGGCAAGAAGTCTGTGCAGACGCATCGTTCGACCGAATTCGCCGAAAACACGCACCTGCCCGCCGACAGCTGCGCAGGAGTGGCAAAAACGCAACCAGACACAACGGACGCAGAGCTTGTTTTTTTAGGAACCTCTAATTTGAGACATGATAATAGCGTGAAAGGAAATACACACTTTCAAAGCTGGTTGCCAAGCCGACGTTATAAATCAAGCAAAACGTTGGGTGTAATTAAAAGAGCTTTTGTGGAAACATATTCTTCATCAGAAAATGTGAAAGTTAAAATGGCAAATTAATAACAACGCTGATCAATCAAATCTGATCAATCCAACTATGGGGTTAAACTGCGCGTATCTCAATTACTGGAACTGATTGTTGAACAATCTAAGAACATAGATACACCTCCGTTCTTCTTTAATGATGGTCCCGGTTGTCTACTATACTACTACCTATGTCAATCGTTAGTGGTAATTAGAACCCTCAAAAAAACTGACGATCAGTACATCCTAAAGATATCGGTATTTCCCAAAAACTTGATTGCGGAGGCGTGATGGCAGTTGCTTCGTGTAGTATATTTCACATTTTTGATTCAGGTGCATCTCAAGACTGGAAACCGGGCCCAAAATGATTGCCCAAAAGCCATGATAGTGATGGAATCTGTGAAAGTTTTGTTATCCCTTTAAAGTATCTATAGCAAAAGTATGAAGTAACATTCCACTTAAAAATTATATGTCATCATCATCAAATAATAAAGTGGGAGTGAATTGGAAGATGGATGCGATAGCGTAATCAAACTGAAATGCATTACCACGAGCATTTACTGCCCCACCTGTAAGATAGCTATGATGAATCGAACTTCGACTGACGGCGATAAAATTTTAGATCACAAGATTACAAGTTTGATGTAACATTGCGCGTTTTATGGATCGAACAACGTCTTATTAATAATGTCATAATCAGTTACAACGCAATCTGTGCATCGGATCTTTGTAATTTAGTTATTTATCGCTCCCCATCACAGTGATAAAGCTGAACTGCAGCATTATATTTATGCGGCGCAGTCAACTTTATGAATATGCGAGCCGCGGGTATTGCTCCGATAAAATGCTCATTTTTTCATATAAAACGTCACCGAGAGTGTTGGTACTGCGCTATAAATCACAATCAGGTTGATATGAATCCGTTCATCATACTCGGCGTTCACTTTCCGCCGGGGTCCCGTAATAAATGCAGGCCGGGTGCAGCGCGCCGTTGCGCCGCCGCGTCCATTTGTTCCGACTCACTTTCTGCATAATAAAGCGATTTGTGGGCGGGTTGCGCTGCTTGAGCAACGCATCATTAGTCGCATGCACTTCTCACGATGCGTGGCGCAACGGGCCCGACAGCGAAATCCCCCGTCGCGTTGCGCAACACGCTCCGATCGATGACCGACTAAAAGCGAAAAGGCGTCCTTGGCAATGAATCGAGTGCGCGTCCGCCGGCACCGGCCGGTAATTATTCATAAGCATTGCACAACCGAAACCCGCGCCGACGATCAATGCGCCGTCAGTACGATGCGCGCCCGATACCTCCGCGCCGATGGCTATCGACACGCTCCATCGATCCCGCTCAGCGTAACAGGACGCCTCCAGCACCATCCATCATCTCGACCATATTTCTTAATCGCATCTTATAGATAATGCGTTAGATCGAACATCGGAGCGCGACTCTCGAGCCGATTGAATCATGACTCAGCTGCCGCGAATGTCATAAAAATTTAGATTCGCGTGCTGGTATGTTTGCTTTTATAAATAAGGCTCGACGTACAGGTGCCCTCGTAGCGCCTGCGTCTAACTGCTATACTAAAAAGGTTCGATCTAGAAGCGGTTACGGTCAAATGTGGATGGACGAAACGGCGCGACGGCGGAGCTGCGGTCATTCGCAAGCCTGATTTGGTCGTGATTAGTAGCCGCGGACGTCTAACTGTGTCCCAAGGAGGATTGCTGTCGCATGAATATGGAAAATGACAAAACGCGGCGACCTTGCGACCAGTTAATTACTATAAAGAGAGCGAGATGGACATACATTAGTGAGACGATTATGCATGTGACATTGGAAGCTGTGTGTCAGACGCTCGCGTGTGGAAAGGCGAGCAAACGGCCGCTGTGGTCGTTCGACGGAAGTCGTAAAATTTTACAACTGTTGTCGCCGGCCCTCGATTAGATTTATAGAAAGCTTTACTGCTCCCTTGTGCTGGTACATGCAAATGGGCAACAGTGGCAGGGGTCAACACACCAGTCAGCGTGACTCGCACATAGACAGACAATGTGAACGCAAGGGGTGTTGCTACGACGCGAATGCACGATGCAATCAAATTTTAAATTAGAAATGTGTACAATGGTATTGTGCTCGAATCGAAATGAATTACACCCCTAGATGGTAGTTAATTAGTTTTAGAGATCGAATTTTCCATTGCGTTACGTTAGTGGCAGCAATGGGTTGCTCTTTATAGAAATCTTAATTTATGTCTCGTAAAATAACACTTTATTCCAATTTATGAATCCGCCAATAAAATCTGTTTCTAAAAAGGATGATGAAATTCTAGACTGGTTATTTTAATCAACTTTTCTTCGAAGGCTGCAATAGTGTTGGGGCACTTAAGAAATAGCCCCAATCAAAAGTGTAGTTGAGTCGATTGCAGTGTTATTATCTTTTTGTTAAGTGATGAGGTTTTATCTGGGCGGTGCTGCGGGTATTGCCGACAGTTTGGGAGCAGTGGTTGCCTCACCGATCCCATCTACTGGCAGTTTGCGCAACTCTAGATTGATGGGGCTCTCTAACAATGAGTGTAGTGCCTCGTTCTTATCGGAGCTCCACGACATCACTCTCGCAATGCTGATATGTAAAAGATATATCGCAAGGAGCTGACATGTTATGTATCTATGTACTTACTTAAGTGATACTTGGCCGTGGGACTACTTCGGATTCTTTGTTTAGTACCTAGATCATTAAGTTATGAAACTACTTATATAAAAATTTTTGGTTGTGCTGATTACCTCAAAATTATATTAAGATACAACATAAGTTAACTATTATCAATATCAATAAAGAAAACAACAAACGAGGTATATTTGTGCACAATCCTGTCCACCTTAAGTTGTTAAGTGTAGGTATATGTAGATGATGTCCTAACCGTGCCCATATACGACAAAAGTTGCATATTGTGCAAAATGTAACATAATTATGTGAATGGCGATCGTTAAGATCGAATTTAATGAATAATAAAATATCCCGCTGGAGTTTTATTATTGCGAAAAGTATTTGTAAACAGTTAGCGAGGAAATAGGAGGGATAGAGACTTGGTATCATGTGGTTGGGGCTATGAAATCCGAGGCAGACTTAACTTTATGCATTTATTAGTTTTTGGACCACCTTCTTATAAAAATCTTTGTAAACAAAGTAAAGCAAATCCACCACTCAAGCTAAAATTTGAGGCTTTGGGAAGACAATATTTTATAAGTAGCAAGACAGGGACGGCATTATTTAACCAGTAGAACAGTATCTCTCTCTTACAAAAGAAGATACGAAGATAAAATACAGATATTAAGCTACCCAAACCCAAGAGTAATTCTGCAATACGAAAGCAGTTATCGAAGAGTTCGCCTGTTTTCTGGCCACGTCCTAAGTGGGATAACATCTAGTCGGTTATTAATGTTATTGGAGCGCCGTGCGCCCGCGCCTAGCGGGGGCGTGCCGTGCAAATAGAGACACAGACGTGCACGTTTTGCTATAAAATATAATTGTTATTATTAATACATTATTAATCGTTATTTATTACTTTCATAATAAAGTTATGAGGTTTATACGGTAAACTAATTATAATATCGTAGACTTGAGGTTATTTCATTTTTAAGTTTTGCTCTTTAATAGACTCTGAACTAACACTGATATTTATATAGGTACGTGAAGTGCTAATTTATTTCCATCATCATCATAAACCCATTATTATATCGTCCCACTGCTCGGCACGGGTCTCCACTCATAATACATATATCTTACTAACATACAACCTGTAACTTTCTTGGTAATAGTCCCACAATCTTTTTTTATTTTGTTTTTTAAGTGATATTAAAAAAATACGCTAAACTTTCCAGTAAATAGAAACATTTTGCGTTTCTCCTGTTCTTTTGCTTGAACATAAAGTCTGATCAGTCTTTGTCCTAAAACTGCCAGAGGTGCGCTAATACCGCTGTATGTTTTAAACAGAATGTAAATTTTATTGCGCGCCGGGCGTGTCGCAGGCAAACATGCAAATTAGATTAATTAAAATTCTCTGTACAAACGTCAGGGCTGGCCCTTTGACCACAAATATTGATGGTTGCTAAACAACTGTATCTCCTTTCCATATTATTTCAGAAATAAGTAGTGTCGTCATCTTAACGCTGTCATTTTCAGTACAAGGGGCCTGTAGTACACATTTTCATATCGATAGATAAATCCGAAATGTATGGAAAATGGCATAACCTTTCGATATGTCACGTGATAATGGTTATGCCAATTCCATATATTTCGGATATCTTACTTCGTTATCTATAATGAAAATGTGACATTGTCTAGCAGAATTGTTTCGAGTGTCAGCGATTGATCTCAGTGGTTTTTAGTTGCTACTATTATATTATTTGTGTATATTCTTTGTTAAACGTTATATAAATGAAAAAAAAAAAACTAAACTGCATAAACGTGAATCAATAACTAGCCTTATTGGAACGGTAGAAAACAAATGACGCCTTTTGTCAATATTTAATTCCAGCTCTCATCTGCAGTATCTTTTTCTTATTATGTAACAGTAGTCAACAAAACCACAATTTTCGTAATTTGGCAAGCATTATATTATAGTATCAATTTCGATCAAGTCTTCAAATTGATGCAAATGTAATGACAACAAAATTCAATTGCGTAGTACCCCTAAATAAAAACAAGCCAGGGGAATGCGCGGGCAGGGGGGCGGGGCAATTTGTGCGCGAGCACCTGCCGAGACGGCGCGTGCGCAGCTGACGCTTAAAATATGGAAATTGGGAATTTATAGCAAGGGCACCTTATGAAATTTTGATTACAGGGTCTGTTTGATAAACCAGGTGCGGCTGGATTCAGGGAAACATACCTTGAGTATAATTTTAATTCACTTATATTTCTCTTGTCATTTACGTAGAGAGAAAGTAGGTCGATGAATTGTTTAAATGGTTATTGAAAATACGTTAGAAATAACCAAGATGTGAATCGGTTACTTCAAAACGCACATTCGCAAATAACCAATTTTTAAATTACATCAAGAAACCACATAAACCAGAAGCAAAACCCCAGATCATAGGTAGTGCATCCATAATCCATCAACTGTTTAGTGATTCATGAAGCAATTACATTTTTCTGTACAAGTATAGAGCTGCCGCGTAGCAATCATTTCGCCCACGAACTCATTGTGTGATCAGGAACAATCGCGGAAATGTGCGGCTCAGATACCGATAGCTACCTAGACTCATCAATAACGCTAACAATGGTGTATTAGCGTAGCAGATAATTAGTGGCGCGAGTAGTGGGTGACGCAGCGATTACCTACCGCCTTTTTTTGAAGCATACGGCCCGCCTGATGGTAAGCGGATACTGTAGCGTATGGACGCTTGAAACAACCGGGGTATCACTCGCGTGTTGCTAACCCTAAAAAGGGAGGGAAAGAAGAAAAGCAGAAGGTAGGCGTCTGAGGGAGGAATTGCTCCACGAACGAAACGCAACAGTATGCATACTGCTGCTTCCAGTCGATATTCTGCGGGAGGGTAGTACTTCCCTGGTCGTGCCGATCCATTCATACTAGCACGTGAACATGCCAGCGAGACTACTACTACTATTAAACATGTTGTTAAAATCTAATGTTTTTTCATAAATGACTATATTATTATTACCCAAACCCAACCACAGGCCTCCAGACAGGGAACATTAAGTTCGATATTAATTTTAGTCTCGTCTAGCACTTTTTGAGCTATTGATGTGTATGTTTTCGTAATAATTACTAGCATTCATTGTGGAACTGTTGCGGTTGTATGGTTTTGACCTAATTGTTATTAGAGGAATCTAGAAGGAAAAATTACAATGTTCGATAGACAAATATGTTTATTCGGGTCGTGCGTTCAAAAACAATAAATTACCTATTGTGTCCACAATTTTTTCTTTGACGCAAGCAACCTGTTACAGATATCCAAGGAAACCAATAGTAATCAAACGTCGCTTTATTACAAAGACAAGCAATCCGCGACTAATATAGTCATTAGTATCAGCCGGGTCTCCTCAATATGTCATTATCGGCGCGCTAAAATGCGCGGGCGCCGCGGAAGCGCTGACTTATAAACAATTATTAATAGTTGCGCCCACGCATCACCGCCCATCGCCTTTGATACACCGTCACCTGACGTTATACGAGCAAATAATTACGGTTTTGAAGTTCAAGTAACACGAAACAGGTTCGTATTGATGTCAAGTGCGGTACATAAGTAAATAAAAACTGTCTGGCTCTTTCACCAACGCTTTTTATTAGGCGTTATAATTGTGGGAACAGATATTTTTATTGTCAGCGTGCAAATGCATTTGTTATGGACGCTTGATCAACTGACTAACCAGTATTCCGATTGCTGTATCAAATGCGACGGATGCACGAATCGATCGGAAATTAATATTGTAGAGAATTTTAGCTAGCGGTTACATAACACGTTTTCGGTAAAATCTTGCGATAAGTACAGTTTACAATGCTTATCGTATTTTTTATGAGGATATTTTTCACATCTTGTGTGTACATCAGACTACCTCTGCCTAAACCTTCGAGGTTACAGGTGTGACGGTATGATGATAGTAAAATGCAAACCTACATCCCATCATCCACAAATACTTCTTCCATAGCTTAGCACAAACCACCACAAGTTTATTCCAACCTGTGCCGTTCTTATCCCGGGAGAGATATCAGTACTCCTCCGTAACGACACGAATTAGTCGTGTACATACCAACAAGGTATTTAATTAAACCTTAGTTCCAATATCGGACAAGCGACCAACTAGGGTTAGGCTCTTCTCGGGTTTGCGGCCGAATTTTGGAAATCTCTGGAAAACTTAGGATTTTTAGAACTTTCAATATGAAAGAGTAGATTTTTCAGATATTTTTTATTACAAATATAAATAACAATCTTCTTTATAAACACTAATTTAAAAATCAAATTAAGTCATATGAATTGAACAAATAAAATCAGCATGCCTACGTTTCGTGGCGCGGGCTAAAAGCTGTAAATTACGAGTACGAGAGAATTCGCAAAATTCGATAAAATCTTAGGATTTTTCTCCACAGTTTTATATTTTCTATCCGGTAACCCTAAACCCTAAGGCTTCCTCGTCCAGATTACGGTGTAGTGTTGTGTATTCATTGTATTTGCATCGACAAAACCGGTCGCGAGTCTAATTGACCGGTATATTGTCGTTCACCATTAAGATCACTTTGTTCCGATAAGATGGGAGTCTGTTGGATTCAATCTGTGAGCTGTGATAGATTTCCTCTTGGTAGGACAGGCGAGCAGTAGGCTATAACTGTTAGACTTGTAGGTGCGCCTTAAGGCTTTGTTAAAACTAAAAACATGATAAATATGACTAGATATTTTTGGGGGCATAACGAATTTTTTTTTATTAATTCTATCTAATTGGAAACCTCTGCCGTTGCTTAAAAATGTTCCTAATGTGCGCTCTATAACCCATTACTTGCCTTTAATAATTCATAAAAAAAAATTGGTACAGTTGCGCAGTACAGGATATTTCATATAAATATTCAACATTAATAACACATAAAATCATCTATCAAGTCAATTAGTTAACTAATCATCATTCAACTCACAATTATGGAATTTATTCGACATCTAAAATGATTTAATTACTCGATTATGCGCTACACGTATGTATAATCGTTACCTCGGTAAATTAATAGATACTTCATTTTACTTAATTAAGTTAGTCGATTACGAAATATTCGATACTTTTTATACGAATGATTAGTCGATAATTCACATTAATTCGAGCAGCCCACAGACGACTTAGAAAGTAAGGCGGAAACGTGGAAAGATGTAATTATGTAGTCGGACGTCACCGCCGCTAATTAAGTTGTGGTATGTTTATCTTCCTGGTTGAACAATGACTTTTCAAATGCATTTATGAATACCTACGAAGAGATAACTAGCAAAATGAAGTGAGACAGTTGATATTAGGTAGCACAAGCTGTCCTTTTCATTCATTATTTAAGATGATTGCCGCGACCTATCACGGATTTGAAATATTAACTCTTCGGGGATAATCAGGAATAGATGCTGGGATGGAATTAAAGATTCCATTAAAAAATTATGGATTGTTGGTATGAATATCTAGTCTGCCCAGGCCATCGTAGGGAGCAATGTCTTAGCGAAGAAACACTATGGTAGATAACATAACTTGGACAGTTGACTTTAAATTTCAGCAAAGCACCAAGAAGAAATTTTGGACACATGATAACACAATATCGAGTTGTCGAAGAAGCGAAAGAGATATACAAGAGTCGTAGCAAGTGGCGGTCTATAGTTTCTGCCTACCTCTGTGGAAAAAAGGCGTGAGTGTATGTATGAATGTGTAAATACTAGAACAACTTAAGTTACTATAGCCGTCCGTATCATAGAATACTCCACATCCTAGATTCCCTGGCAAACCAGACCGACATAATACTTAAAACGAGTTAACTGTGCAAGTATTCCTCTACTTAGACCTGTGGCGTCTGCGCAGAAAGAAAGCGTCGCCGTCGGTCTCAAGGCCGGGCCCACATATAGATCGCCCAGTTTAACACGTTGTGGCGACCACGCTAACAATGTCGAGTACTTGCAACAAAAGGAATTTCACCGTCGACTGACGATATAAGGATCGCGATAAGACGAGAAATTGTGAAGGTAATCATGACAAATTCCTAGTATGGCTGGTTTCGTGTCATAGTTGAAATTGTACTTCTGAACAAAGGCTCAGATACCGGACATATATCATAACATACCATCACGCCTTTATTCCTCGAAGGGTTAGACAGAGGTGTACTTACTGTACACCCACGCTTCGCTCCGGTATGTTTAAATCCCATGTAATAGGAGGCGAACCTATTGCCATTTACCGGGCACATATCTATTCCCCGAGCTGCTACTGAGAATTTCATAGAAAAATCCAATAACTCTGCTCGACCTGGGTATCAAACCTAAGACCTCTAGCGCAGCAATCTCGCTTCGGACCACGAGGTTAATGGGGCTCGCCCCCTATTACATGAGACCAAAACATACTGGCGAAGTGTGGGTGCAAATTATTACACCTATATATATTATTATATGCCAAACTCTTTCGGGAATACAGGCGTGATGGTATGTTATACTATATTTAAAACTCTTGACTCAACAAAATTCTCAACAGATCAATGCACCAGTCGCACGAATCCGACAACTCTTCAATCTCGCCTGACGAGTTGCTTCGAATCAATGGGCGTCTATACAAAGAGATGCGTTCGTGTTGCTACTTTCTCTCGATAACCTTTCGGTACTCTCGTTGCGATCTTGTATCGGCTGACCTCACGACCACGGAGGACTGCGGCCCTCCGTACGTGGTGACTCGGTTTCTATTCCATTTTACTCCAAATGCGTCGAGATCTGATTGCAAGGGCGTTTGTTAGTCGCGTTAGGTGTAGGGTTGACACGGACTTACGTCTCGAAAATGAAAGTAATAAGATTTTTTTAATCTATTTTTATTTAGGGACTTTTATTAAAATAATATGTCAACCCCATCGTACCTTTTTAATAAGAAATAACTCCTTATTAAAAAGGTACAGTCAGCTTCATAAATAAAGTGACGGATAACATTACCAGATATATAGGAACTCCTAAAGTGATCAATGATATTAATACATCCAAAGTATTCTAATTATGTAAATCACCCACCTTGCACAAACATATCGGAACATGGACATCGTCAGATATATGAGTTCATTAAAAACTGACATAATCATAGTAACAAACACAGCGCCAATAGTAACTAAGCATCCAAAGTATTCAAAAATATGGAGCACTATATGAAAATGAACGCTATCTCTATATATTTAAGGTACTTACTCTTTGAAATGTGCTCCTTCTGTTAAAAATACCTAAGCCGCTTTGACGCTTTGTATCAATAAAATATTGTTTAATAAAAAGTAAAACCGCCTTTAAAAAATAATTAAAAATAATGTTAGGTATGTGTAAAACAGTTTCGGAAGTCGGTGGCGGAAACAAAAGATCCACTCAAATTAAAAGCCACCGACTTCCGAAACTGTTTTACACATACCTAACATTAGGTATATTTAATTATTTTTTAAAGGCGGTTGTACTTTTTTATAAAAAAATATTTTATCTCAACATTTTTAGTGATCACTTCTTCAACAGGTTTGAATGAGACCACCTCAGGAGCAAACTTTCAAATAAATAAAATGCCTTATATTTTCTCGTTTTTCAGTGGGTGGGTTTCTGATTTACCTCAGTTACAATAACCTAATGTCAACCACTCATTGCCTTATACAAAGTATTGCTTTTCCCAATGCAGGGTAGTTGCCTATTGAGGAGTTCTCCTGGTACTTCATCATATGCATTATGACGAGCATAACATTCAACTACATATATTAAAGTAATCAAATTGAAATCCCTAAAATACCTATCACTGAGGAGTTGCGGTGCAGCGGTGGTCTTCATCATCAGCTTGACTTCACCAAATGAAACTTCCCTAGAGCAAATTCACGAGACTCCCAGTGCGAATACAATATTTGAAGATTTGGCTCGATTTATCCAGGATCCTATCATCAGATCCTGACCTGATGGCAATAGGATGACCTAGGGAGTATACCCTTTTAAACAAAAAAAAAAATTTCCAAATCGGTCGCACTGTTTTCGAATAATGGGGAAATATACATAAGGGTTCATCCGTGGTCTCCATCAACAGTTCCACTTGACTAAATGATGCTTTCCGAGAGAAAGGGCAAGAGTTACTTTTAAAAAAATACAAAAAAAAAATATAGGTTTGCCTATAATATTTGAAGAGTTCCCTCGATTTCTCCAGGATCCAATCATCAGATCCTAATTTGCTGACAATGGGACCACCTGGAGAGTATATTCTTTCAAACAAAAAATGAATTTTCATAATCGGTCCGGCAAGTGACGGAGAAATCGGTGAACATACATAGAAAAAAAAATATACAGACGAACATAGTAACCTCCTCCTTTTCGAAATTTCTAAAGCGGTTAAAAATATTCTTCTATCTGCTCTGAGTACTTTCTGCCTCTCATAACAGATACCTAATAGGTAATATTAAATTTAGCTTGTAACCATTTATATGCTAGATTGGCCTCGGGGCTATATCGTGTTCGCCGTGATACACGAGGTTACCGGTTCGAATCCTGGGTTACGTTTTCACTGTACTTTTTTATTATTTTATCGAACTATTAGCCCTGACAGCTAACAAACTCGCAAATTGTCACGAACCTAAAGTATGAGATGAGACCTAAACATAGCCTTCTAAACGTGAGTGATATTCAACTCTGCCTACACCCTACGTATCAATCACATAATTTCAGGATAGATTATTAAATCGTAAAATAACAAGACTTTACTTCAATTAAAATAGTTTTTTATTATCTTAAATTACATAACGAAAACATATCAAAAACGTGTATATCCACCTTCAGCAATAATAACGTCGCTAAGTCGCTGACGCATGGATTGCACTGCGTTATAGCAAAATCTGTCTCCTCTTAACGACTCCCATACGTTTTCAACGTGTCTCCTTAAGTTTTCCGTACTTCTGATAGTAGTGTTATCCCAAACTTGAATCATTTTACCCCACAAGTTTTCTATTGGGTTTAAGTCAGGACTACGTGGAGGAAAAGTAATTCGTTCCAAATCCCTTGTCTGATTTAAATAATTTGTCACTACCCTGGAATTATGAACAGAACTGTTATCCTGTATGAAACGGATTCTTTCATTTGGATAAAATACTCGCGCCGTAGGTAACAAAATGTCATTAAGGATGTCTCTATATTTTTGGCCATTCAGTCTGCCGCCAACCTCGACTAGTTCTCCGGGACCGCTTTGGGACATCCAGCCCCAGAACCCGAGTGTGATACGTCCACTTCTGTTACCAGGTAATACGTTTTTTTCTTCATATCTGGTATTATTTAACCTCCACAAAGACAGACGACCACGGGCAGTAGAACAAAATACTTTCTCGTCTATGAACACTACATTTTCAAAATTATAATCTATATAACGTCGTGCAAATTCTAAACGTTGTGCTTTGTGCCTCGGTGTTAGTGCAGGTTTTTTGGCGGGTATTCTATTATGTAAACCTTGCTCGTGAAATCGTCTTCTTATTGTGGCTTGTGATACTCCAAATTCAAAGCCTAAATTACGCGTGTTTAAAAAGCGATCGCTCCGAGCTCTCTGCACTATTCTCCTATCTTGATCGATATTTGTACGGCGTGGTCGTCCAGTCGTTACATGATGCCAGAGACTACCCTCAGTATTCCATCTCTCCGTCCATCGATAAACTGTATTCCTCTGTAAAAAAAAACTGAATCACTAACATGAAACAATTTATGCAGTACAAAATAAATATAAAGTATGTGCAATAAAGACGAGAAGTCAACTTACGGATATCCCCAGCTCGTTTGCAATGTCTGTTACAGAAACACCTTCTTGTTGCAAATGAATTATTCTGTGTTTCATTTCAACACTGATTCGAAAGGCTTCCATATTTTATACGTTTCTCGTAGCGTTTCTCCAATTATTTGATAATAATGACATCAATGACTTACTTACACATTTGAAATGTGAATTTCAATTTATATTATCTATGAAATCTCAGAGTATTTATGCAAGCTTAAACTACTCTTTGACATCTTATCTTTATTCTTGACAAACGTGGTTCATTTCATAAACTTATTTTTTCGCAATATGTAAACAAAACACATGCCAATGACGTCACGTTCAAAATGAAAGAAACAACGAATGCTTTATCTCCTTCATTTTGTTTTTGACACATACGAGTATTTTTAAAAGGTACCCTATAGGTGTAGCGATAGCGTTCATTTTCATATAGTGCTCCATATTTTTGAATACTTTGGATGCTTAGCAACTATTGGCGCTGTGTTTGTTACTATGATTATGTCAGTTTTTAATGAACTCATATTTCTGACGACGTCCATGTTTCGATATGTTTGAGCAAGGTGGGTGATTTACATAATTAGAAGACTTTCGTTGTATTAATATCATTGATCACTTTGGGAGTTCCCTTAAATCTGGATATGTTATCCGTCACTTTATATAAGAAGCTGACTGTACGATGGGGTGGGGATGGGGGGAAAATAATAAATTGCATCTAAGTTCTCTTTTTCAAAGTTCGATTAGTTTTCAAAGTTATCGTTAACAAATTTTTATACCGATGAAATTTCTACAATACATTCTTGATGAAACCACACAAACATTTTTGAATAACGCAAACATACGTTAAACTATTAATAACTATTGTCGTTACATTATCAGTTAGATGGCAGCCCTACAACCTATGTACAATCTAAGCTGAACTCGATTTAACCTAACAAGTAACTCAGTTCTGCACAGACACGACAAAAACACGAAACCAATGCATCGATACAATCTACCAAGTGGCGAGTGTATCGATCGATACCGAACGATCGAAAAGAGCGCAAGGTCGCGCATTGTGCGCGTGCGCAATCATTGTTGTATCAACACAGTTGGCTGTTATTGTTTTTTGCACGGTATTGATATTTAATTAGATAAATTATTTAGAATTACATTTGGAGCACACATGTAGGTCAGTGTCAGTTTAATCGGAGATGGCTTTGTTAGAAATGTTTACATAAACATTTTTCATTGCTGATAATTTTGTCAAACTTAATTTAGTATTGGTAATCTAAAACTGCCTCATCTCTAGTGATCGTAAGCGTGAGTGTTAAGGGTATTACATCGCTCAAATCCCAAAAACACCCTAGGTTTAAAGAAGTTTCTAGATGAATCCTTATGTGCCTTTGCCATATAAAAAATATATGTTATACTTAAGGTCATCACAAATAAATTGTATTGTTTAATTTTTTCATAAAATTGCCCCATTTTTTTTAAATAAATCCAAGAAAATAGTCCTTTTCCAAACTAAATTGCATTTTGTCTCTTTAACCGCTTAATAGTTTGTCATAAATGTTATACCAAAAAAATTGTAATGACACACTTAACAACTTGTATTGTTTAATTTTTCCTATTTCTTTGAATATTTTTAAATAATAAAGAAAAACCCGAAACTTCACTAGCGCCCCCCGTGAAGCACCCCCGCAATGCCCGTGATGAATACTCAAGACGCGAATATCAGTGTCTCGACGACTCTTGCGACGGGTGGGCTGTACGTGCGTTATTGTTTGCAAATAAATTACAAAAGTGATGATTTTTGAATGATTTTTGAATTAAGCAATATCGTAAATAGTACAAATATAAATATTACGTAGAAATTAAGTTTGTAAATATATTTAAAGTAGTTTATAATTTTGTTTTTGTTCTTGATCATTATCATAGACTAACAATAGTGTAATGAAATCTACGGGCGCACTCCTTTGTCTGGCTCTAAATGCCGACAATCTTTTTTAATCATTTTAATTCAATTATACATAATAATCATGTTATCCAAAGTTTGAATGAACCTCGGAGTACCTAAGTAGGTACCGACTGAGATACTAGTTTATCTGACCTCGTAAGTAAGCTGACCTTTTATTGTATGAAAGTCTATATAATGCGAGCTCAGCTTATATGTATAACAAGCTATACCTACATCACCAGTACAAACTGACCGCTTATTGTACGGACAGTCTATACAATGCGAGGTCAGCTTATACTGGATACCTAGGTTTAACACATAAACACATACCATCACGCCTGTATTCCCCGAAGGGTTAGGCAGAGGTGTACTTAATGTACACCCACAGTTCGCCGGTATGTTTAGGTCCCATGTAATAGGGGGCGAGCCTATTGCCATTCACCGGGCACAAATCCAGACTACGAGCTGCTACTGAGAATTTCATAGAAAAACTAGGTTTAACAAGCTATACATAATCACCAGTACAAGGTGACCCTTTATTGTACGGAAAGTCTTTACAATGCGAGATCAGGTCAATAGGAGTTGCGTATTTTCATGTCACCAAAAGTCGTTATTCCCCTCTTTATCGAGATGTATTTCAAAATCCACGATGGCGCACATCATTTAAATAAATTAATATGGGTGTCAATTTCGAGGTATCTTGGGGTACTGATGATGAAAATGGCATTGATTTTGTAATCCAAGATGGCGGACATTATTTTTCTTTATAAATTGATATGGGTGTCAATTTCAAGGTTTATCGGGATGCTTATTATGAAAATGACATTAATTTTGAAATCCAAGATGGCGGACATTATTTTTCTTTATAAATTGATATGGGTGTCAATTCCAAGGTTTATCGGGATTCTCATTACGAAATTGACATTAATTTTGTAATCCAAGATGGCGGACATTATTTTTCTTTATAAATTGATATGGGTGTCAATTTCAAGGTTTATCGGGATGCTTATTATGAAAATGACATTAATTTTGAAATCCAAGATGGCGGACATTATTTTTCTTTATAAATTGATATGGGTGTCAATTCCAAGGTTTATCGGGATTCTCATTACGAAATTGACATTAATTTTGAAATCCAAGATGGCGGACATTATTTTTCTTTATAAATTGATATGAGTGTCAATTTCAAGGTTTATAGGGATGCTAATTACGAAAATGATATTAATTTTGGAATCCAAGATGGTGGACATTATTTTTCTAAATACCTACTTAAATTGATATGGTTGTCAATTTCAAGGTTTATCGCAATGCTAATTACGAAAATGATATTAATTTTAGATATATTTCAAGGTGGACATTATCTTAATTAGCATCCTGATAAACCTTGAAATTAACACCCATATCAATTTATTTAGAAAAATAATGTCCGCTATCTTGGATTTCAAAATTAATGTCATTTTCGTAATTAACATCCCGATAAACCTTGAAATTGACACCCATATCAATTTATAAAGAAAATAATTTTCGCCATCTTGGATTTCAAAATTAATGTCATTTTCGTAATTAGCATCCCGATAAACCTTGAAATTAACACCCATATCAATTTATAAAGAAAATAATGTCCGCCATCTTGAATTTCAAAATTAATGTCATTTTCGTAATTAGCATCCTGATAAACCTTGAAATTGACACCCATATCAATTTAATAAGAAAAATAATGTCAGCCATCTTGGATTTCAAAATTAATGTCATTTTCGTAATTAGCATCCCAATAAACCTTGAAATTGACACCCATATTCAATTAGATGAATGTTGAAAGCCAGCTCATCCTAGCTATCTCCGTTTCCGAGAACCTATAAGCACTTACCTGATCAGACCCTCAGAATATATCATAATTATAGTGGCACCCGTATTCAATTATATGTAAATATAAATAAATGTTTTAAGCCAGGTCACCCTAGTTATTTTCATTAGGTACTAAAGTAATATGTAGAAAGGTGTAGGTATCCCTTATTTCAAAATTATCAAGAATTACCTATAATAATTATAGATGTAGGTAACTCGTACAAGACTTTTATCTAGAGGAACAAAATGTCTTAAATCTTTCAGAGAACGAATGAAATAGGTAAATACGATGACGACACTGCGACATATCTGTATTCTTGCTTAATCTTCAGTTCCTTTTATTGAGTACGATCAAATGTCGATAGATGGCGCTGAAGTAACAAATACTAGCACAAAAACCCGAATCCTCAAGGTCATTCGGCAATGTAATACCCTTAAGCTGACGGTCCTGGTTTACATCAGATCGGGTGTTATTGCTGTTTCCTATAAAAATCTCAGTAGCAGCTTGGCGTTTAGATTGGTCCCCAGATAATGGTAATAGGCTTTCCTCTTATTACGTGATTGTATATTAGTATTAGTATACCTCTGCGTTACTCTTCGGGGAATACAGGCGTGATTAAGTTATATACTTCTCTTCTTAGCGAATAAAGGGAAACGCTTTTCTTGACGGCGTGGGTTGGGCTTTAGAGTTTGAAAAGTTGCCTACAGGAGCAATTAGTGCGCGAACATACATCGCCACGCCTTGGTCTAGACGTCGGACGCTCTGATGCTTGCCACTGCCTCTTGTAACAACACCACTTTCCCCTCCACGTAATAGCTGACTATAAATTTCTTATGGCCTCGTAAAATGTTTACCATAAACAGATCCAATCAACAAAAAAAAATAAAATTTGTTCAAAAATGGGGAAGATATAAGGATTTTAATTTGATGCTAGACGGAGAGCGTTCTATAGTGGTTTGTTGTCACAAACCGATGTGCCATACAAATTCTAAACTAATACTCGTTTTACAGGAGAGGTACAGCGCATCCCTTCAATTCTTCAAAAACTTTAATCGCTTATATCCTAGCACTAAATATAAAATAATCCCTGGTCTACTATGGCTGTCAAGGACCATTTTAATCGGATCCTAACCAAAGGACAAACCAATATTTCAGTAATTACAGAACGTTATTACTGTTATTATCCGTTTGTCATTTCCAAGGAACGATAGACGATTGCCACCAATTAATGTTTTGTCAACAAGTAATTACGCCTCGAGCAGTCGCTGCGACTAACCAATTAATTATTCAGCTCCTGTTCAACATGGCGACAGAATAAAAAATTACAAATACTAAACACTCGAGGTCAAACTATGCTCATTTGTTAATTTGAAGAGTTCGTTAAATCACTTATGACAGGCGATGATTGATGTTGTGGTTTTTAATTGGTGACTGTGATTCGTATCTTACGCGCCGAGTTAATTGCAGCTATCGATGCAAACATCGAGATCTCGATTAGGTATAATATCTAATGGCGACTCGTAATGAGATGTAATAAATCATCTCCGAGGTTGACGCACCGGGATGGAGGGCGAACGATATCGGCGGAAATGGATATTATGATAACGATGCGCCCGCGCAGCTCGCCGTGCGCGGCGCAGGGTTAGCGTGCCATTTGCAATATTGCGAGGGACGGTAATGTATGTTAAGGAGGCTCGATTGAGTCGTACATTTTCAATTCATTGACGCTTGTATAAACAAAGGCATAGTCGAGTATTACTGTATTGCCCCAAGCATAACACTCTTATATGTTGAAATCATATTTCTGTCTTTGTTATTGGAATATATAGTTCATTACATTTATCCGGCACAGTTGAACAACGACTGTCTTGACATGTAACTTCATTGTTCGCGTATAATCATTGTAAATGTGTGAGTAAGCAAATGTTTGTAGGTATGCATGTGTGAGTGCCTGCATTTAACTCAAGTTCTTATATTAAGTTAGTCGCAATAAAACCATCATTAGCAAAACACCTCGTTTCTGTGCATCAAAATTCCCACAAGCCAAAAGCAACCTTAACCCCTTATATTTTGGTCGACATCGAGCCGGATACTAATTGGACTTACGACGTTACGCAACGAACGCCAAGACAAAAGGTTGCATCGGCCGGCGAGCGGAGAACAATAGAAAGAATTTACCTGAGATATCATAGGCGCAAAAATTAACATTTTTATGCGTTTATAGTAAACAAGTTATTACGAAGATTCGAACAAAATTGAAGTTATAATAATACGAAGATGGCTAATACACCGGAACAGTTACTTAGTATACTGGAAGATACTGCTAAATTATTATCAAAAACACAAGTTAACCTTAAGAAGTGTTCGAAACAACGGTTAACAAAGGGATATATACAAACACGGATTAACAGTATTGAAGATTATTGGTCTACGTTCAAAACTACACATCAAGAACTAGTGAAATGTGTTCCAAAAGCGAACCGACACGACATTCCATACTTCGTCAATGAAGATTATTTTATCCAGGAGGATTTATACACTTGTTTGCTAGCTGATCTGAATGATTTATTAGATACGCTAAATCCATCGACGTCGCCGTCAGTGCCTATGCAAAGTGACAATAATAATTGTGGTTCAAGTTCGTGTAAAGATGTTCCAGTTAAGTTACCTAGGATTCAATTACCAACTTTCTCAGGTATTTACGATGAGTGGCCCGCCTATCAGGATTTATTTACGTCATTAGTGCACGACAACGGAACACTAAGTAAGGTACAAAAGCTGCATTATTTAAAAACTAGTATTACTGGAGAAGCCCTTTCGCTGTTGAAGCACGTGCAAATAACAGAGGTTAACTATGACGAAGCGTGGAACATTCTCAAAGCGCGTTTTGGTAACAAGCGAATAATTGTCAATTCTATTTTGAAAAAACTGTTTTCACAAAGGAAGATCACCATACAAACAGCAAATAGTGTCAAGTCATTATTAGATACAACAACAGAGTGTCTCAATTCACTTAAGAACTTTGGACTACCTACGAACGAATGGGATCAACTCATTATATTCCTCGTTGTTCAGAAATTAGATCCAGAGACACATCGTGACTGGGAACAATTTGCTTGCAAGGATAATAATGAAGAACTACCGACATGGGATGATCTAAAAAAGTTTTTACAATCGACGTTCCGTACTCTTGAGCTTGTGACAACGCCATCGACCAGAGAAAAGGCTACATCTAGAGGAAAGGAATATGGTGTTCACTTGTCTACCACCAGTACGCCGACCACTCCGAAACCGAGAAGATGCACTATGTGTAACGAGAACCACACTTTGTGTCATTGTGAGGAATTTATTAAACTAAGTCCTACAGAGAGGTGTGACTACGTCAAACAACAGAAACTATGTTACAATTGTCTGGCCCCTGGACATTCAGCACGCATGTGTCGTCTCAAGATGTCCTGTAGGTTATGTCGCAAACGTCATCACACGCTTACGCACCAATCTACATACACACCGATGACGTCATCAAATCAACCAGACAATACGAAACCAACACAACATAACAAGGTTGAAGATCAGCAAGATTCTGCACAACCTGCCGAAAACAACGTTACACTTTCAACGCACGTCGCAGCTGAGTTGTCCACTGCATTACTGGCTACAGCTCTCGTACCAGTTAGAGAATACGAATCGGGACAAATAACAGTGTTGCGAGCCTTGATTGACCACGGCTCCCAGGCTACGTTTATAAGTGAGAGAGCGGCCCAGCTGTTACGTGTGAAGAGAATGCCTGTCAACGGCACTATCACTGGAGTCGGCTCAACCAAAACAAATGTGAAACATGCTGCAGAAATCGAACTTCTATCAAGACACGACTCAAGTTTCAACCTAAGAATTAAGGCTTACATCATGTCTACGCGACTCACGGCTGAATTGCCATCACAAATCATCTCCACCAGCATCTGGCCGCATCTGCAGGGACTTGTTCTGGCCGACCCAAGCTTTTACCAGCCAGGACGAGTAGATATCTTGCTAGGTGTTGACGTCTGCGCCCAAATTATGAAAGGCGAAGTAATCAAGGGTCCCCCAGGGTCACCGTGTGCCCAAAATACCACTCTGGGGTGGATTCTGTTTGGGGCTGTTGAAAACAAATCTGCAAGAGATGAATTGCTTGTCATGCACCTGCACTTAGATATAAATGACATGCTGAAACGAATGTGGGAGCAAGATCCCTACGATAAACAAGTACCTACAGCTGAAGAACGAAAGTGCGAGGAAATCTACGAAACCACCAAACTACGAATTGTTTTCAACGCATCACAAAGAGGAATCAACAACGTATCACTTAACGACGAGCTGCTAGTAGGACCACAATTACAAGGAGACATGAGAAGTCTAATAATGAGATGGCGCATGAAGAAAGTTTGCTTCGTGGCTGATATCCAAAAAATGTATCTGCAAGTTCTGGTTACTAAAGAAGACAGAGACCTACAAAGAATATTGTGGAGAAGTGATGATCAAGCACCCGTCAAAGACTATCGTCTTACCAGAGTCACATTTGGGACTGCTTCTGCTCCTTACTTGGCAGTAAGGACCATGCACCAAGTAGCCAAGGACGAAGGACAAAATTATCCCGAGGCTGCAGAAATAATAAAACGAGATTATTTCATGGATGATATGATGTCTGGTAAGGACAACGTCACAGATGCAATTCGAGTAGCCAAAGAAGTAGACACCATACTGCAAAAGGGAGGATTTAAATTGAAAAAATGGTGTTCTAATGAGGCGGACTTTCTTAAGGAATTTGAAGAGTCTGAAAGAAGTACTCACGTAAACCTTGACATCACTCTAGATGGAATCACACAAGCATTAGGATTACACTGGAACATGGGAAGAGATCTATTCCAATACAGCCTAAACTTACCTGCTACATCCAAGGTAATTACCAAGAGAACAATCCTGGCAGATCTACAGAGACTGTTTGATCCACTTGGTTGGCTGGCACCTTCTGTGTTACTGGCAAAACTTCTCATCCAAAGATTATGGCTGCAAGGAATAACATGGGATGAAGAAGTAGACGAATCGATCGCGACAGAATGGATGAATCTAAGAGATTCCTTTCATCTTTACCTACCTGACATCGAAATAGACAGATGGTTGCATACTACTGAAACAACAATGAATGACGTCACTATCCACGGCTTCTGCGATGCATCTTGTCGAGCTTACGCTGCAGTGGCCTACGTAAGGATACGAAAACTACAGGGTGGCTTCAAAACATCCATCATCGCTGCTAAATCAAAGGTAGCACCGACCAAACCACAATCCTTACCTCGACTGGAACTCAGTGGAGCAGTACTTCTTGCTGGACTCCTGAAACAGATAAAGGAAGCAATGAATGTACCTACCAGTAATATATTCGCGTGGACTGATTCCACCATTGTACTTTCATGGCTGTTCGGTGACCCTGCAAGATGGAACATCTACGTTAGAAACAGAGTAGTTGAAATACTCGACACCATCAGTAATCATAATTGGTACCATGTCAAATCACCTGATAACCCGGCAGACATTGCTTCACGAGGACGATTACTGCAAGACCTAAAGGATGATAATCTTTGGTGGCATGGACCGGAGTGGCTGCAGGAGGAAGAAATTCAATACACAAGACCGAAGACAATGATGACAGATCTGGAAAAAAGGGAAACACTGCAGGTCAACCTTAAACGAGATGATGATGAGAAACGCTTCAGCATAAATTTTGAATGTTATAGTACCCTACAAGAAATACAAAGGGTGATCGTGTACTGCAAAAGGTTTTTAAAGGGAAGGAAACTAGAAAATAAAGACTTACCTCTGACAACGAAGGAGATGGATGATGGACTGAAAATCTGCATAAAACTGGCACAACGGGACAGCTTCGAAGAAGAAATAGAGGACCTGAAAACAAAGAAACAAGTTAAGAAACACAGTAAATTGAACAATCTAAAACCTTACCTGGATAACGAAGGTATCCTCAGGGTGGGCGGCCGATTACGTCACTCGGATCTGAATGAAGACGGCAAACATCCAATTATTCTTAATCGTGACTGCGATCTTACCTCTCTTGTCGTCGCTGATGCCCACGTGAAGACGCTACACGGTGGATTTCAATTAATGCTCTGCTTCCTGCGAACTAGGTTCTGGATCCTGAAAGTTAAAACATTAATCAAGACAAGGATAAGGAAATGTTTAATTTGTGCTAAGCTGAACGCTACAGCAAAATCACAACTGATGGGAGACTTACCTCGGGTCCGCGTCACACCTGCTAAACCGTTCTTGAACTCTGGTATAGATTTCGCTGGCCCATATCAGATTTTAATGTCCAAGGGTAGAGGAGCAAGGACGCAAAAGGCATACATCGCTCTCTTTGTCTGTATGTCGACAAAGGCGATTCACTTGGAGCTGGTTGGAGACCTCACGTCCGAGGCCTTCATCGGGGCGTTCAGAAGATTCGTAGCCAGACGCGGAAGATGCGCTCAATTGTGGAGCGACCAAGGCCGGAATTTCATTGGTGCAACCAAGATATTGTCATCAGACTGGGCTGAAGCCAAACAGCAGTTTGAAGGTACAGTCGCTGAAAGCCTGGCAATGGATGGAACCAAATGGCATTTTATCCCCGCCTATAGCCCCCACATGGGCGGATTGTGGGAGGCAGGTGTGAAGTCGATGAAAGGTCACTTGAAACGTATCATGACTTCACATCTTACGTACGAGGAGATGAGCACCCTATTATGTCAAGTTGAGGCTTGCCTAAATTCACGGCCTCTTACCATAATAGAAGATACGGATACGGACAACATTCAACCACTAACGCCTGGTCACTTCCTTGTTGGTGAAGCACCTATTACAGTTCCAACGCCAGATCTTCAAGATATACCAACGAGTCATTTATCGCGATGGCAGCACCAGCAGAGGTTACTGTCTCACTTCTGGCGCAGGTGGCAACAGGAGTACTTAACGAGCATGCAACAACGTCCAAAATGGCAAACCCGAGTCAAAGAACTGGACATAGGAAACATTGTCCTAGTAAAATCTGATAATTTGCCTCCAGGCAAATGGATGATGGGACGTATTATCGACAAACATCCTGGTGCTGACGGTGTAACGCGTGTGTATAGTGTAAAGAGTGGTGATAGTATTGTTCAGAGACCATTCAACAAACTATGCTATCTGCCTATAGACATTGAAACATGATTGTTTAAGAAACTTGATCACTTATCTGTAATTAACGGCCCGATTATGTAAATCATATGTTTCAGTAATCAATATCACTGTTATCTCTTTATTCAATAATTTGTAAAAGGGCAAATAGGCCCTTTGGTGGGCGGTATGTTCGCGTATAATCATTGTAAATGTGTGAGTAAGCAAATGTTTGTAGGTATGCATGTGTGAGTGCCTGCATTTAACTCAAGTTCTTATATTAAGTTAGTCGCAATAAAACCATCATTAGCAAAACACCTCGTTTCTGTGCATCAAAATTCCCACAAGCCAAAAGCAACCTTAACCCCTTACCCCTTAAATATTGAAATTTTATTGATGCCTTGCCTATTAGAGTCGCAGGCTAACTGGACCGAGTGCATTTTGTAGTCTGTATCTGCTGCCAACTTGAGTCCATCTTTGGGGGGATTGCGCGATAGCTGCATCGAATTATAATATGACAGAGGTAGAGTGGTATCTGTGGCACAACGGTGAACCTTTATTTCCGCATTGCGGTGCGTTGCCTGACAAGGAACCCGCATTAGCAGGGCTTTGTCCACGACGGCGGTGCGGCCATACTAACTGTACGTGCACAATAGCTCAAAGCGCGACACTCAGTATTCCAGCCATGGCGCGCCGCCGCATATCAAAGGCGCAGTAAATTACGTGCTTATCTCAACTCAGAGTACCAGTAGACGCGGCATACGCGGTAATGGTGAGCAAGCACTCGTCTATTAACAGCGTCTATCCCTGATCGTGAATTCGTGACCTACCCCAATATGGGTCATTGCCAGAGCGCTGTTGAATTTTACGATAATCGCTTGCGAAACTACCATTGGCAAAATTTCAAGATACTGTAGTGGCGTCTGTAGTAAGTCTGACAGGATCGCGGTTGAATCTTAGCGCATGCAGTGAATCATCACGGCCACATAGTACGCCGCGGAATGGAATGGCGCCCATTGTGATGACGACTCCCGCTGAGATGTTTTTTTCATATTAATGGAAGCGACTTTATTCTCAATTTCTCCAGCCGAGAGTTCACTTTCGGTTTCGTGTGCGGTGAATCCGGTGCGTCTGGACGCTGTGTGTGATTTTAATTTTAGAATAACGGAAACAGCAGCGCCTTGCACGTCCCGGTGGAGTCGCGTTTTCTCGTTTATTTACCCCTCGGCCTTCACATGAATGGGATGCCGCGCTTCTGGCGGGTGACGACGCGACGGTCGGCGATCAGCCGCGGGCCGCTTTAATTTGAGGCGTGGGCACTCAATAATATCGAATGGATTTATGGTTCATTAAGCCGTGTACTGTGGTGGTGCATTCCTGGCTGCGGCGCTGACGGGCCTGTCGGCGCGCGATTTGTTGAATAAACATAATTTCGGTTCGTCGAACCGCGCCAGAATAAACACTGCGTGCTTATTTCTAATATGGAGAGTGAAAGCGTTGCGGCGGCGGTGGGTAGTGACAAATTCCTCACCACGTGGCACGTGTTATACCCGCGGTAACATGAGCGGAAGGAATGCGCCCTACAGGATTGGATGGAAGCCATACAAACTATTCGTGTTAATATCGTGAGGGCCAACAATCGATTAACTCTGACAGTTGGATTTCGAATTCTTTGAAATTTCTTGCAGACCGTACCTGTAACGCAGTAGGGCTATATCTCAAAATCAGGTAATTTCTCTAGAAAATGAAGTGTTCCGTAGAGCTCGAGACAAAGAACCATTAATATTTTTAGTGATACCGCGCTAGGATTATTTGCGGCTACAACTCGGGGCGGAGCATTAAAATAATGTATTTATTGTACGGTTGGCACATTAAGAAGTTAGCTAGAATGGGCTCATTAAGTGTTTGATTTTATTCTAATGCTCGTAGTTAGCTGTTGTAGAGATTTTATCCGGCGAGTCGTTACGAGGTTTGGCACGTTTAACGTGAACTTTTACGTACGAAAACTCGGAAATGCACTTCACTAACGTCTGGATGCACGGTTTTATGCGCTTCGTCTTAGAAATGTTTTCAAACAGATGCGTTTTGCATGTTAAAAATGTTCAAGAAAGCTCCGGCGATAATTTTGTTAGCGTTCTCATGTAAATCTAGGTGCGGTCCATGTCTAGAACTTTCTAGAAACCGAAGGTTTTTAATATGTTGTGCTTAATTTATGACGACAAATATAACTTGTTGTTACATAGTTACAAACTAAACTTTGTAAGTGTTATTCTATGGTTCAGAGTATATAATATTCTATCAACCTATTTAATAAATTTCATTCTATCCTACTTCTAGGAATTTCATAACTAAACATAAGTTATTCATACATAAGGATAACATTTAGCAATATTTACATTATTACAGCTTCAGCGTACACGCATATTAATTTATGTTGCCTATTTTGATCACGGAAAATTACGAGATATTCATATGAAAACTATTAATACGAGTGTTTTTGACACTTTTAAACTGGTATGAATAAATTACTCTACCAATTTTTATAAAAACTTGATTACCTAAGCACGGAAGTGAATATAGGATACTGGATACCGTTTCCAAGAACAAGAAGGATGTCTGCATTTAATAAATTAGTCTTCTTTGAGTCGTTTGGTTATTACTTACTTTATTTTTTTTAAAGACAATAGGTAGTCTCTAATGGCCATACGATCTGGTAAAGGTCGCTGGGACTCGTTGAATGCAGGATGGCATATAATCGGTCGTTGTGGAAGTCTATGGGGGAGGCCTTTGTTCAGCAGTGGACTTCATTTAGCTGATATGATGATGATGATGATGAAAGTAGTCTCTGTCCTTCCAAAGGATGCAATGTTTTTCCTTGCCAATTTTTATCTAAATCTGTTCTTTGGAAGTTAATAGACAATTCGTTAATTTGTACGTATTTAGGTTATAAGTACAGTACAGTTTCTTTAACGTCCCAAAAGGATTTACAACTCGGCTTCAAGGCGGCGTATCAACATGAAACATCCATCAGATTATAAATTGCTATTTCTGGAGGTCTTCTAGCAATACAACCGTGAAAACCTCATCCAATTTCGTGCACTAATTTATGCGTGATACGTGGACAGACAAATGTTCTAATAAAGATCACCATAATAGTTTTCTTCAATATGTATAATGTACCTGTTACAGTTATATTATATGTATGGATGTGACGCAGAATAAAATAATTTAAGTATAGCTCGTGGCTTTTGCGTGTATTTCATGATGACTCACTCAACCGGGAGGCCAACATAGCTGTTTAGGTAAAAAATAAACACGCGACACATACATACATACACACATAACTACATAAATCCATTTACGTATAGGCACATAATGTAATTAATTTATACAGATTGTAGCTAAACTGGTTTTATTTTATAGACTACATTCAATCTATACACTATATGGCTTTGTTGTACGACTAGTTTATATTATTTCTAGATTGAATAACGCCAGTGGGTATTAGACTAAATAATAGCTTGTTCCAAATACTTTAATATAAATAATGAAGTTTTAGGAGTGGGATTTGATATTCGACAAGTGGAAAGGGGAGATTGCTCGTTATAATTGTATTTGTTGCTTTAAGATCAAACTGGTTGTGGATGATAATGAATGGAAATTATCATCAATATCCTCTTAGCCTTTTCCGTAGATGTTGGATTCCGCTTCCAATATAACTAAGTATATGCGGCTGAATATCAGTAGTTTACGAGAAGCGACTGCCATCAGACTTCCGCAACTCCAGTTCTGTTAAATATCCTAAGCGTAAACAGGCTTTTTGGACTACCTCTAATAAAAGACATTCGTGTTGACAATTAAGACTGAAGACTTTATATGCTCTGCGGTGTAAAGTCTGCGGGTCTCGATGTTTTTATGGTCACCCATTCATTGACTGATTGCGACATTCTCACGCGCAGCATTGTTCAACTTAACCATCATGTTGAATGGAAGTAAATGAAACGATATAAAAGACCTTCAAAGGTACAATTGCATCCCAGACAGAGCGCAACAAACGCACGTAAATTTATCAATTAAAACAAGTCAGACTCAGGCATTTCCGCTGCGAACTGTTTACAATATTAATTAACGGCGCATTGCTTTACAATTAATTCTCAGTGGCGCTCATTGAGCACGTGCGGTGAATCCACATCTTTGTTTATGCATCACGTTGGGCATTATCATGACGAATGGATCCTGGAGACGAGTGGAGCTCAGGGTTCTATGGTTATGATAACATTGTGGAAAGACGACCAGGCTAAGTTGAGCTGTTTTGGTCTTTAATTGAAAATTTCATTTGAATAGTCCCGGACCTGAATGTGTCGCTTTGCTAATGCTAGGCAAACGATACATCCCAGAAATCTTAGTTATGGGACAACCCTCGTTATACCAAGCAGTGACGTCAGTCCCGATCACCCTTATTTCATAGAGGAGGACCCATAATCAATCTCAATTTTACTTTTAACATACATACCAACATGTGAATCTCCAAATAATTTGAAAAGGTTGTTTCTCCATGACTCACCTGCAACAAAAAAAAAAGGAATTAGTTAAAAGCCATAATCTACACGGCTGCGCTGGAGTCGGAAAATTTAACCTGTTATACAAGTCCAATAACACAAAAACGATCTGTGTAAATCAAAACGAACGTGGGAAGCGATCGTTTAAAGCTTTTAAAAGTAATCATTTTCTAACCTATATTTAACTTGTATTGGCAACTAAATAAATGCAACATATAAAATTTTACAGACTCAAGGACGATAGTGTTTTTTATCATTAATTATTTTAAACAATAATTAGTTTTAAACCATATGTAACGATCATAACCATACCATATTACTTTTAGTATAGAATAGTAAATAATAGTATGGAATAGTCCTGAACATATTTCTTAACTATTTAATTTTTGGTCAATAAATATTTTTGTTTTTGTTTGTTTGTTAACTTTCTCCTGCACTCACATCCGCCTTTGAAAACTTCAATTATACCAAATTCAACTCAAAAATAAAAGTCATGCAAAGGAACTTCATTATTGAAACTAGACAAGTAATTTTTCTCACAAAATAGAGAGAAAATCAAATTTACAGATCATGATGGAACAAGCTCAAACAACTGATGTGTTAATAAAAAACATAGCAGTGGTCAGTGCAGACGTGTCGAAACACATGGCGCATGCGTGGGCCACTGCAACGGTCACTACTCTGCGCCTACGCATCTCACGAGACATAGGTAACGCGCTAACTTCCACAGAAATATTGAAATTGCTAAATGCAAATTTTGACGATGATGTGCTCATAATACTAAACTAGACAGGGTTAAAAGTGATGATAATTGATGGAAAGGAAAGTGCAATAGAATCGATATTACAAATAGATAATGAATTGTTGCAAGTCTGTTTAGTCCATTCGTAACCAGTAATATTTTACTTTCAATACGGTTATAATAAAATATATGCGAAGCAAAATAATTGTAGTTGGACTGAGATCTCGTATTGTATGTGATGATAATTGAAATTTCCATAAAGGAAATCTTAATTTTTCACACATAGTTGGCATAAATTGTAAACATCGCAAGAAGGAAGCATTTCAACATACAAAGGATGATGATGATAAAAGCGATGTTTTCATAAAATTTAACATAATAATACGTAATGATAGTTCTGTAATTGAATTTGCCTGTCAACGTAAAAGGTCGACCATGTACACAGATACCTAGTTTTAATAAATAATTTAACCAAGAAATTATTATATTTACTTAAACGAGGCATCCATTAAACCATGAAATTCCAATAAACGCCGACGCTATTTCAAAGGTCGTTCATTGAATTCGATCAAAAGAAGATTCTTGATTTAAGATTGTATTGAGATTATCGTAATTGCTCAACATTTTTTGAATCGTACGTTAATGAGTTGAAGGTTTTAATCAGATTTTATCTAATTTATTCAACCGGCCATGTCTTTATCTGGAATTATCTTGAAGGGACGATGACTGAATAGCTATTACAGCTAAGCTTGACCCAGATTCTACCAAGAATGCTTACGTGATTCATTTGAATGAAATGTATCTTCCAAAAAATAAACTATTTTTTTCTGTAATATAATTTTGAAATAATTTATGACGGTTATCAACCCAAGGACAGCCGTTAAAGCCTGTTCATATTAAATGAAATTACATTTTCTATCCCATAATGTGGTCTTTTTTATGTATCTACAAAATAGTACAGGCACATTTTTAAACGCGGTTCCATTGATAGTTGCGATTCAATTTACATAAATGTCCACTTAATTTTGTAGTAGCGATCCTTGCGCCTGGTATCTTAGGCCGTGGTCACATGTCATGTCTGCCTCGTAGGTATTTTCTATTTTTTACACTTCGCCATTAACTGGGCACAAATATAGACTCCAAGCTCAAAAACACTTTGCTTGACCTGGGTTAAACTGAAGACTAATGAGGCATTCGAAGTATCAGTCAGTTAATATGTTCTGGTTCAATTTAGTGCTTGTTGAATCCGATTTTAGGGTGATAAACGCAGATGTGTTTTTGTGAACTACCTTTGTAGAGCTCAAGCTAGACCTTATTCATACAAGTTATCGTATATTCAAAGATATTTGCACTTCGTTAAATTTATGTTTGAATACAAGATCTTGGAAGGCGTCCAGCACATTGCCTAAAAGAACAAAATATTAACTACAATGTTGTGCCAAACTTGGTGCAATAAAGACGTCTGGTGCAGTATATGTATTGAATGCACGTATTTAGTACTCACAGTTGACTCCAACACAATTATGAGTTCTAGATTTCTATTTGTAACAGACAGAACTACTTTATCATCAGATATGTAAAAAAGAAATTATGAGATAACTCGGCTAACTAGCAGCCGTCACTTGATGGTAAGTAGTCATCGCCGCCCATGGACATCTGCAATACCAAAGGAATTGCAGATGCGTTGCCAAGCCAAGTAAAAGGGAGGGGAAGGAGAAAAGAAGGAAGGGGACTGTTGCCTTACGAAACGCCACAGTATGCATACTGCTACTTGACGTCGATATTCTGTGAGAGAGTAGTACTTCCCCGGTCGTGCGGACCCGATTCTATACAGAAATGTCAAATAATCAATAACACTAGTACCTACTTGTATCTGATTATTCTATTTACGTTACATTTCTCTTTGACCTAAAAACTAGTGTGTGTATGTCCTAAGACCACACGGGCGTTGGTCTAGAGTCTAGACTCTGTAGACGCACCCGGCAGACGGGCAGCAATTTATTCACGACTACGACCCCACAGCGTCGCGAGTGCATACGTTCATATTGATCTCGTTGACTCCCTGTGCTGATTCGCGTTGTGCAATATGCGTTTTATTCATTTGGTCGTATGAATGAAGATGACAGTTCATTGTTTTGTTAGCAATTTAAGCGGATATGTTCAGACCAGCGCAACTGAACAGCTCAGCATTTTTATAGATGCCTCAATTAAAGGGTCTAGCGAGTCGGTAGGATTACGGCGGGCAATCAAATCATCTTTATTTTCAAATACTTATCCATTTTTTTTATATTAACCTTAAATTAATTCAAGCAATAGAGCAACAACCTCTCAGTGTTCAGTTTAATTTAAACTAAGTTAAATTTATATGGATGTCCTAGCGTTTGACGCGGACGCGGATGGCCAAATTATTCTTTTGTCGATAAGCAAAAATGTGCAACATTGAAGAGAAAAAGTAGCAGTGAAATTACTGGGCAAATGAGACTTAACAAACTGAGGCTAGTTAACGAAATCACATGATATAAACGAGGTTGCGAAAATAAGACATAAGTACTACTTCTATTTATTAGGGAAACTTTGAATTACACATTATAATAATGATTAGCTAAGAATTGCATAAATAAAACTATATTAAGTGCGTAACTAAGTTATTTACAATTTATGTAATTAGGTACCTACAGTTAGGGCGAGTGTACGACACACATACATGAATTAAATTCTAAATAACTACACAACTTTAGTTTTATATAATAATAACTGAATTACAAATAACAATGAATAATTAATGAGAATTTTTCACAACTTAAGATAGAAAATTTAGAATTTTCTTAAATATCACTTGGAATTTACAACATGAAATTGAAATTACTTGTTAGATCTATTATGTATTTAGTTACTTCTAAAGTTACTAAATAATAAATTAAATTGAAAATGTATGTACCTAGTTGTAAACTGAAATTACACGCTTCAGCCTTTACAGACTTGAGGAAATGACTTTTTCTTATTACCCTTTCTTCAATGCTTTGTTACTTAAATATGTGTTTCCTGTGCGCATTCTGTACAATCTTAACAGCTTTATGTTCTACAGAAAAATACCTACAAATTTATTAAAGTGAAAATCTCAGTATATTTATGGTTCGTCTAGACAGGAAATAAGGTTTATTTAAAACCTGATTACTAAGATTTTAATATCTACGGTATAAGAAATTTATTTCTCAAAATCGGTGTCGTTGTTTTTTAGCAATAATTTAAATGTTTATTTTCTTAGTCATATCCTCACATTCCCATTCTCTTCAATAAAATTTACAAAGCATCTCACAGAATTGCCGTTTTAACGAAATATGCGTTTTATTCTTTGATTGACTCTCAAGCAACCCACGTGAAACGATTAAGGCCTCATCGCAAAGACCACACGGCAACAAGTGTAGTAGTTAACTGATTCGTACGACTTGCGCAAGCGCACATCTTCTCAATTAGCCGCCATTGCGCACTGATTGAGCCCATGCTTCATAGTTATCTTTATTAATGTTTTCCCCGCATAATTAGGAACATGCATGTGTTTTCTTTATTTTTTTTATTAGTTCTATACATCATAACAACACAATAGAAGATATAATTATTCCCGGGAATGTTCAAAATTTTTTTCAAAATATTATTCAACATACGTATCCAAAATTGATCTGTTTAAACGCCGCCATTTTTCGCGCGCTTCAGATGACGTCATGGGCCGCGATCATTGCACGAAGTGTTTGTTTATTACAGGTGTTTTGGTTAATTCTTAAAGATTTTACCATGGAAGAAGCTAAAAACCCTTTCTATCGGTATTGCATAGTACCAAAATGCAAAAATACTATCAGAACTACTCCCGATAAAGTATTTTTTTCTTCTTTCGGTCATCGTATATAGTCTCACCACTGACGAAAATCGCTCAAGGCACACAAATTAAAATATATTTCCAAGATAATTCCTCTTCTAGCAGCTTTCGACTATGTGATTAAATTCAATGTCGTGGCCCGTGACGTTTCATTTCGTTCGACCAATGACAGCGCGTTTTGTAAATTTGAATTTCGCTCGCATAATTAGCACTTTTTAATTATTATTTTATACAAATAAATAACAATTATGTAACAAAATGTTGTTACAATAATACTTTAAGTATGTTTAGGATTCCGGAAAAAAATATATTAGGCAAATTTAAACTTCATGCATATTCCTAATTATGTTGCTATCGCTAAGGTGGCCTCTTATAGTAATGATCTTAGCGTGTTTAATTATAGTTTTGTTGTAGACATTAATTATTGGCCATGCATCCAGTGCAAAGTCTATATTTTGATTTATTTTCACAAATGGAAGCCTTGAATCGGGTAAGCTTATCGCGTTAGGAGGAAGTTGAGTAACGGATCCTGAAGCAAATGCAATTATAATTCTAAGATCTTTATAAAGTACCATCGTACCTCTTTCCCTTAAGGGTTAGGCAGAGGTGTACTAATAAACACGTTCGCCGGTATCTTTATCCTTTCACGGTCAATTTTACTGTTGCACTATAAGTTCGACCCGTCTGCCCAAAATAAGTAATGTCATTATGTTTACTAAGAAGCTTCAAGATTATTATGAATTTCTGGGCCTATGCCGTCGTACTAAGCTTTTCTATATTCGGTATGCATATTTCCGAGCAGATATGGAAATTTAATTGCGGTGCGCCTGCGCCGCGTCCCGACGCCAGCCGACCAATTAAATGTATTGATAGCAATAACACCTTATATGGTAAGCCGGTCATGAAACATCACACGTGACACCTATTATGGTGTTAATGTTAGTGATGGTGACACGATGCTCACTGTCGAACTATGCAGTGATTTATTGCCAGTAGACGTAATTAACCCAGGCAACAAACTTGTTATTAGCCAAGATGATTACATCTAAGTCGTACAGAAAATCGGTCAATTTTATTCAAAGCGTGGGAGTAAATAACTAAGATTATAGCCTTTTCTAGATTTGATATTTTCGAGTAGACGAAGTAAATTATCATGCATCGAGATGACCATAATATTTTGCATACGTTATTACTTTGTCTGATGAATTTTTCAAATTGTTCCATACCAAAACAGAATTCAAAGCAACGCCATTTTATCACTTAAAATAAATGTCAGATGCATACGTAATGGTAACCTGGTCTATTTGACTGGGGGCGATCACAAATAACGTGCCAGTGTCCGCCGCCCATGAATGGGCCAGCCATTCAACAAGAGAGACGGTTAAAGACGCCCATTCATGCGACCCACGCATGCCGTGTGTGACTCCGTTGACCTGGCCATAGTATCGGCTAAAAATACCAGCGGAGTGCAACATCTACCTTAAGATGAGTCCATGTGATAGAATGTGCGAGCAATGAAGAATTCATTGATGAATATATTGCTTTCAAGAAGTAAGTCTTATCACTAGTTGACAGCAATACACTGAACGATTAATTTAGTTATACAGATGCATAAACTTTAGGATTAATCAAAACCTGTTAATTTATCATCAAGGCACGGGGCTCTGAATAAGGGGGTTAGTATAGCACGCTGACCTAGCCTAGTGTAGTTTGGAACTGTTCACAGACCATCATTTAGGCATGAAAGTTTCCTGACAATGTTTCTTTCAGCGATTGCTCAATCTTTTAAGAACTTACAATTAGAAATGCTGCAAAGTATCAATTCAAGACAAAACGTAAACGAGGATAAAATAACAAACAGAAATTCAAACATGACAAACAAAACATTCGAGTCTCACAGTCTTACAAGAGCAAAACACACCCGGAAGCACAGGGACCCTTGACACGCAAACCAACATGACTCATATAAAATATGAAAGAAACTACCAATACAACACCATTGAACAATTTCCACTAAACTAGAACAACGGGTCATGGGAAAGGCAAAGACGGAAACCAACGAACAATGATGGTCGTTCACGAAACGCGGGAACCCGATGCAATTACACAGTAATTTCTATTACAAGTGTGTTAAAATTGTAATAATATGCGATTTTGGAAGATGATAGCTATGAAATTGATCGGGTTAAAGACGCCGTGCTTAATCATAATGAGATTTTGAACATTATTTATCAAGAAAACCGCACTAAGATGTCGTACATGATTGAAGGATTGATAGAAGTTATTTTCATTATAAGAAGTACGGTTGAAAACAAAAGAATGTAAGTAGCACATCTAGTTACCACAAAATGTCAAATTTTCTCAGTTGATTTTAAACTTTATCTTAAACAATGTAAGGTTTAAAATTATTTGGAGAAATTTGACAGTTTTGTATACCTTGACCTGCTGGCGACTGTACCAAACTATAATAAATTATACAGAAATTGAGATTGAGCATCATAGAATTTTTGAAGAAACTCCAAAGCATTTCTCGCTACTTAAGAGAGAAATTCACATACCATCAATAAAACTCAGCAGTACCCAACACGTTTCAAGAACGACGTGACCGCTATTGAACCATGTACCAGGAAAACTACAAGAGCATGTCAACCGCGCATGTTTACTTTCAACAGAATGTGCAGCATCATCGTCTCCGAGACAGCCTTGCCACCAATCGCCACGGCCAACCCTGCCCAATTGATATTAATCATTACAATCGAGCATAATAGGAAGTGGTAATTGAACTGTCAAAAAGCGCAACGACAACAAAGGAATTATATTTAAAAAAAATGTGTACTGATGAACCTGCATTAAGAGGAGAGAAGTTGAGATCCTGATGAAGTACAGCCAATCTCTGAATCGGCAAAGTTGCCAGAAGCGTAAATAAGCAATCTGATGGCGCCGCTGCAGATCACCACAGAAAATGATAAAAAGATAATGATATTCGCTAGATAATAAAATCCCTGATTTAGCTCAAAATGGAGTTGAATTATTACGGGAAGGCTTTACTGCAGAAGTTGAAATGATAATGTTAATGAATGAAAAACAAAATTTGATTTCAGTAAAAAATTAATAGTTTTTCCTTTTTAGCAAATTATAGCGCTGTAAGAGCTTTATGGTCAAAATTGATGTTTACGGTTAAATGCTTATGGATAAGCATGAACTGACATGCCAATGTGAAAATAAACACCTTCAGCCTGTGTAATTTTCCTCTTAGTTAACTTATGAGTATGCACTGGCATTAATTCATTACTTATATTATAATGGCAACAAAGAAGTCAGCTATAAAACCATCAGAACTTTTATTATTTTGCAAGACAGTATGATGTTACATGTTTAACTGAAGTCAACTGCTTCCTGATTTCTTGTAAATTATGTACCTACTGTTGCCAGTTGCCAATCAAGATTATCTTCTATCTTTTATCAATAATTAATCTATCTAGTCTATATTGTCCCACTGCAAATACCTCGTTGTTTATTTTAGTTCATTAAAACCATCCAATTTCTACGCTATCTTTCAACTTTACTCATCTTGCATTCATGCAGCAAAAATTAATCAGTATACAGGAACATATAGGCGATCATTTCGTCATGTGATCAATTATGTTGAACAAAGTATAATTTGTGAAATACTATAATCAAGTGTACATAGTTGTGACTTCATCGTGTAACCGCAGGTCGTTCTTCACGACGCGACGCGACGTGAATCGCGACGCATACGTCACATTGACCGCAATGCAACATACGATTTGCAAGTGTTTGCAAGCCTAAATAACAATATCGACGTGACTTCTTATATTTTTTTTAGTTTTTAGGAGTCAAGTAACACATAAATATTAATTCCGAGCTGAGTCTAAGTGTTGATGAAAACAATATAAAACTGATGTAATAGACTTCCTTGACTTAAAAGTTGGAATCGCGTAAGCTAAGTGTGAGGTCTGGCTCTGTGAGGGTTAGCAGTGTGATGCCTGGATTTCGGATTTATCCCCAGTTAACGGAAATAGACTCAGCCCCTTTTACATGAAACCTAAAAGCATTATCTTTTCACCATACAGGTGCAACGCCGAATAATTTAATCCGTCTATACTGTTTTAGATGTCGAGTATTTCATATGACTTCAGCAAATCGCTAAAGAGTCTTGGCGCTGAAGAACAATAGATTTTGCACTGTGTCTGTCATTCGTTACTTGACGGGTTAAGTGTAAATATGTCGATGTCATTCACTCCACTGTATGCGAGTTCATAGCCAGAGGTGGCAGTTTGCTGGGTCGGTAACCGGTGTTGGGTCAATTTGCCAAGTGTGCGGGGTCCGTTAGCAGCCCGCTTCTCACGCCCATAGACAATGACTACGCAAATACAATGTGCGATTGTGCGTGTTTGCTTTATTGTTGTAGAGCGATGCAAAGTATGGTTCAAAATCTTTTGTGTAGTCATTTGTAAAGGAAATTGATACTGCCCCGCCTTCAAAACGGGAGGAGGTTCTATTTTCGTCATTATGTATTTTTTAAAATATTAACCAATATTTTAGTCAATGGGGACCAATTAAAAAAATCTTATCTTGTATGGGTATTACATTAATTCATATCGGCCTAATCCTTCGGAGAATACCGGTATGATATTATGCACGTTGCGGCTTAAGCTAAAAAATAAAACGTTCAAGGAAGTTATTGTTGAAGTAATAAAATTGTGCTAATAAACGGGCAACATGAGCTTTTAAGTAAGTACATAACAGGTTATCCGATTGAATCATAATATAACTGAACAAAGAAACAACATAGCTTTCCTATATAATATAAATATGCTAAGTGCTTAGCAACATACAATTGCGTTGCATAAATAAGACATAAATATTAAAAGCCAACATTTTATTCGCGTACATCGCAGTTGGCGGCAGGTAATCAATTGCTAACCACATAGCGACGTAATGAAGATAATGATAACTATTGACATATATATTTATGTCAACGTTGACAGGATGACAGGCGACAACATGCCAGTACGAGACTAGGGCTGTCAGATTTAACCTAGTACTAATTGATCCGATAGTCGTTGTTCTGTTCGAATTTCAAATTCAAACTGGAATAATTAATAAAAAAAAACCTGCCAAGTTAAAATAGTCCGTTTAGTTTTCTGATATTTTACATTTTTTTTATTTTCTTTTCCGTAAGAACCTTCTACAAAGTATCAGAGCAATTTAAAGATAAATGAAATCGATCAAGACGTTCTCAGGTTGGTCAAGGGAAATAGGGATTCATTTTTATATCTAGACTAGCTGCCCGCAGTTTTAGGGCATCCCAAACCGACTATAGAGACAAAGAAATATTACTCTTTGTCCTACAATCCTACAACAGGATGTCATAATATCTCTTTGTCAAATTTTGTCAAAATCTGTTCAGTGGTTTAGGCGTAGAAAGTAAAACACAAACCGAGTTATTTCGCATTTATAATAATAAGTATGGACCTAATATTTGTGACATATTACGCGGTTGATTTAAGTTGCCATCTCGCTGTAATAGTTAATCGTTTCCTGTTTCAGAGGATGTTACGTGTGAAATAACAGAAGCATAACGAACTTTTCTACTTCCCGGCTCTTAATTATTTTTGTCACAGTTAAAAAGATAATTCATAGTGACCTGACTGTCGTCACTGTGTGAAGAGAGATATTTTGTTGGAAGTTTCAATTAACGAAGTAAAAGTCTAAAATAAACACTACAGAGAGTACCATTTTGTCAATTTAATTTGAATCTAATTATACTCAATACTATATTACATTCCGTAATTAAAAAGAGATGTTAGATTAAAATGAATAGACGAAATTATGGACTCAGTCGTACACAAAGTTCAGGAGAGAGGAGGAAAAGTGCATAAGTATTATATTTTTTGTAGTTCAAAGATCGCTGCAAAACTTTTCAGTTTATTTTTTGTATGCTGTATATTTTACTATATTTAAATGAAATTGCGATTGTTTACCATTCTTTGTTTATTTATTATAGTATTTTTGTTTAAAGTCACTCATATTGCTATTTTGTTGCAACTATCAATTATTTATTAGATAGGATGTTGTTGTTACTACGTAATTCTAAGCAAATTGAACTATTTAAACAAGGTAATCTAATTGACATGTTGTTATTCAAAATACTATGTGGTTTAATTATTAATTCCATTTATTATGGTCTAACTCAATTGCCGTTCTCAAACATGTAAACAAACATGTCTACTCGTATTAAGTACACTTGACTCAATTGTGTATTGTCAACCCTGGAGTAGCGACGACTGACAATACGGAGCAGTAATTGGATCGATACGTGAGGAATTATTGTATATTTGTTCGCACAAATCACAATAACTCATTAACTCTTTGTTGCTATGTCATTTGCGAATGTCGTGGCGTGTCGTGTTATTTGAGTCATCCGGAGTTGAGGGTACATTGAGACTTGTTAAGCAGACTTGATAGGTTGTTCTGTTAAAGAAATTTGCAGATTACTCTATTAATATAGTTATTACGTAGATTATTTACTTTGTAAAGGATATTCATTATATTATCTGGGATCCCCATGAGTCATAATAGGTCTGTATTGATACATTATCTTGATATACTATCATAAAGATGGGTCGTTTTCATCGAAAATTACCAAGCTCGTGAACTTTTTAACCGTGGATTGAAATAAAGTTTTACGTTCGTGGAACACGTATTTTAATAATCAGGTTATAAGAGCAAAATTTCAAAGTCTTTCATTGGTAAAAAATCATGATAGGACCAAACTACTTTTGTATAGAGCGCGGAGCGGATACTATCCTCTTAAGGTTTGGTGGTTTAGCCGTGAAAACGTCACAATCACAATATACAGACTCAGAGTTACGCAATTAATATTATAAGTATGCATTTTGAAAAACAAATTAATACGTTTAACAATTAATGCATTCTTTCGTTACCAAATCGTTATAAGCATTAAGTTAAACAAAACTTATACTTCACGATCCCTGAGGCAATATTTTATTTCCCCTAAACCACTTGTTACTTTGATAATAGAGGCGGAAGAACATGGGAATGAATACTGATATCCCCCTCGGATCACTCCCCTAATTGTAAATATTATTTTTTATCCAAATTATTTTTATAAATCTTTCTTTTTATAAGTTGTTATTTTATCCTGACCCGTCCGTATTACGTTGCAATAACGTTGATTTTTGTAGTGCAACTTTAGGTATATCTTGATGTGTTAGGCTCGCCCGACCTACCACCTGTCTGCCTACCCATTTGTGGAAAAATAATATAACTGCACCCGTTATTTTAAGACGATTTCAAGATTAACTGTTTTTTAGAAAGTTGCCAATTTGTTATGGTCGACCCGACAAACGACAGATAACAGCTATTTTGACTCACAATCGTGGTAAACAATATACTAAAGCAGTTTATAATGGGTACCAGTTTGATTGCAGATGACTAATCACTTGTGACCACATTTAATACCTACTTGTGTATTTCTAGTACCTATTATTGACATACCTATTTGATATCAGAACAGAAATATCAACATTTGCCTAGCTATTTGATAGTGTTTTTGTATTGTGTTGTTTTCATTGTCATCAACCCATCTACCGGTTGGTTGCTATAGTCCACCACGCTAGCCTACTACGGGTTGGTAAACTTAACACGTTATCGAGAAAATGTCTCAGGCATGCAGGTTGTCTCACAATGTTTTCTTTCACCATTTTCAGCAAGTGATAACAATTTATAAATACGCTCATGCCGATGAACAATCAGGGATGAGTGCCTTGGATTCAAACTCGTGACCTACGACTTGGCATCCTACGGTCCTATCACTAGGCTATCACTGCTTATTTTTTTTAACGATAAAATAATTTGTACCTAATTTCGAGTGCCCCGTTGCTGAGCGTGAAGTCCTAAGTTCGATTCCCAGGTGGAGCAGTATAATTATTTTTCCTATGAAATTCTCAGTAGCAGCTCAGAGTTATCATCAATAGTGCCCGGTTTATGATAAAGCACATCAGTAATTACAAGACCTACCTCATGTTAAAATGTAAAGTAATTTGAACTGCGATTGAAGGTTTATCTAAGATGTGTTCATGTCTATCCAGTTTTTTGTCACTTCTTCCCTGAATAAGCTACTTAATAAGTCCTCATACTCTTGGTAGATTTATAAAAAGTTCCTTTTTCCTATACAAAATCAATTTATTTTAGTTACATACAAACAAACAAATGACAGTTGTTAGTTTTTTGTAATAAAATAACTAGTCCACTCGTGTACAATTTCTCCTTCGCCTCGTATATCCGTAATCTCTTTCATCTGTCAATAAAAACATTCTCTCTCTTAAAAACATGACACGTACCTACGTATCAGTTTCTACGCTTGTCTAGACAATATTTTTTCCTCAGAGCAATAGGTTTATAATTAGTCGATCGGTAAGTAATAGGCGATGGTTGGTAGGGCATAAATATTGCATGAGTTGCGCAGGCGCCGGCGCGCGGCGCGACGACTACGTCCGACGACGCCCGAACGCGCGGCGCGAACGATAAGATTACGCGGATGACAAATAAAAGGGAAACAGCGAATAGTTTATTGTACGAGTACATATAAGTATACTCAGACCTCTCGTAATACGGAATGCCAATACAATGGGAGATCAGTTTAAACTGGAAATGTATAATTTGTGTATGTGTACAATTAAGTTAGAAATTTATGAATAGGCGCTGCAGTAACAACATTAGGAGTTAATTCACAAAAACTACTGCGGCGTCCTACAACACACCGTCGTACGTATTCAGATTACGGAGTAAGTTTACTAATAATCGTTAGTTTTTCGAAAATAGATGGAAGATAGACTACCCAGTATATGAGGAAGCTTCATCATCATCATCATCATCAGCCGATACCTACTCGTTCACTGCGGGAAGTAGGCCGATCCTAGTGAACGCCACACAGCCTGATCTTGGGCTAAAGAGGCAGCTTACTGCTTTCAAAATTCAATAAGGTTGTAAATGTTTTGTCATTCATATTATCATCGTCGTTTATCAAATTAATATAGATATTTCGTTCAATCATCCTTTTGCAGTCATATCTAAACACGGATACCAATCATTAATAACGATAAACCTATTTTATCAATTCGCCATAATCCAATCGCTTGTCATATCGAAATCGTTTATCGTTGTATCGGCGCTCGCGCACGTGTATCCCCATCATTCCGCATGTGTCATTACGCTGTTAACGTTGGTATTATCGTATCTTATAGAACATTGTTTTAATTTTTGTTGGGCCGTTGTCGTGCCCAATGGTTGATGTTAAACGGAAAATTGCTTGATGTTAGCAGTCTTTGAATGCGGAAGTTGTACGTGCTTTTAAACGGACGGCGTCATCTTGAGGGTCGTTTTCTCATAAAATGGCCATAAAACAAGGAATTTTCTAATCATTTTGTTACTTACCATACAGTTATTTGTAATTAAATTATAATTGTTAATTAACATGAAAATTATATGCAGACAATTATGTCCACATAAATGCAATGTAGATATATCAGAAAATATAGTTTACACTGAAATATGGTAATACCGTAACATATCATCACGCCTGTTAGTCTGACTGCCTCGTTAGTCTAGTGGTCCCAATCGCGACTGCTACGCTAGAGGTCTTGGGTTCGATCCCCAGGTGGAGCAAAGTGTTATTGGGTTTTTCTATGAAATTCTCAGTAGCAGCTCGGAGCCTGGATTTGTGCCCGGTGAATGGCAATAGGCTCGCCCCCTATTACATGGGACCTAAACATACCGGCGAACTGTGGGTGTACATTAAGTGCACCTCTGCCTAACCCTTCGGGGAATACAGGCGTGATGGTATGTTATGTTATTATCACGCCTGTATTCCCCAAAGGGATAGGCAAAGATGTATTAATGTTCATCCACAGTTCACCGGTATTAGATTCTATGTTATAATACGGGACGAGCCAAATTTCGAGCTATTACTGAGAATTTCATAGAAAAAACACTTTGCCTGACCTGGGAATCGAACCCTAGACCAATGAGGCAGTCCCTCTCGTCTGAAATACGATAGCAAGCAATAAATTAATACAGAACCCAATACATGCGTCGACTTAACGGATATTACCTTTTGTTTCACACTGGAACACACACAATGAATATTTCAATCACATTCGTTGCGTTGGAACAAGACGTAAATTAATCAGTAACTGTTTAAATGTCAAACAATAATACCAATACTAAGTACTAGGAACGACAAACCGAGTTCCAAGACCTGATTATTAACTATAGCGCTTTTTGTGAACTGTTAGCAATAAGAATAGCTGATAGAAAACGCAGTGGAATGTAACCAATCAATCGTGTTTTTACTTTAGTAAGTGGAGTTATCGATGTTTGTACACGAATTCTTGGTATTATTCGGTCAATAGACTATTCAATTAACGAAATTGGATCGCCGAGTGAGTAGCGATCGATTGCACTTTGCATTTTGATGAGGCAGAATTAATAATTCCATCCGGCTTGACCGATATACCTAGTCGATAATAACGACAAAAACAAAGCTAAGTACGTAAAGCCGTAATAATATTATCGTGTCTGTATTATTAAATTAGAAAGGCGTGTACTGATTACTGAATATACATCTTAGTACGCCAGTAAAGTGTAAAATTATTGGCCGAAGAAAAATGCTCTAAACCAAGTGGAGTGGATGAAGGCAGAAAGACCTTTGCCCTGCAGAAGAACGATATTAGCAGAAAAAAAAAATAGTTATTACAAATCTCCTTCGTGCCCACAATGTGCTTAAAAGGGGTACTAAGTATACCAAATATAAACCAAAAAGGACGTTCCGATTCCGACGAACAAATCTTATACTGTACGGTACAGGTGGTACCGATACATTTAAAATTCGGAGAATTTAGACCAACGTCTAATCGAATCGCCACCAATCATTACTGCTCGCTTCCTTATCGCATTCAAAACATAATTTCCATCAGACTCCCCCTTCAAATTCCCTAAACGTTTCGGCATGCTTTTTTGCGTCCGAATGCCGGTAACGGTCGTGAACCCGCGAGGGTTCAGCTCCGGTCAACGCACTCCGGCACGGAAACGATTTCAGAGCGAGAGAAAAAAAATCGTGATGCGATGAAATTTCATACCGACAGCGATTCTGATGTCTATTGAGCGTGTAACTCGCCGAAGAGCGAACGGAACTTTTAAACGCACATGTTGACCAACGATTTACTGCTGCGATTGTGCGAATGAAGTGATTTTCTTTTTTTTTTTCGGTTTTTGAAATTGGATACGTGGGTGGGCGGTGAATGGAGTTTTGTTTTTCAATAAGGCATGACATACAATGTCTAATCAGAGATTACATGCTCTTTAAATGGGAATGAATAGATTGTTGATTTTAATTAATGTTACGTTTTTTTATTGATCATACGAGTCATCTGATGGTAACCCGTCCCCAAACTAGTGAGTAATATGTAGTTATGACACTTTATTGAACGAAAATATTACTAAGTAAAACTAGTGTTCTATACAGCATAGAAGTAATTACACAGTGGGTACAGGTAGCTAGACATACAGCATTTTATAAGACAAGAAACAAGTGAGATCTAATTTAAAATAGATAAATATTTTCCATATAAAAACTAGGTCTATTGACTGGCCTGTAGAAAACTTGCTCTACTTGAAGACTTTATACTTATTTTTTTTTATAATCAAGGTTAAAGGCACCAGTATAGGCACAACGGCTTCACAGCTAACCGAATGAACGATGTGTGATAATTTAATTTACTATCGCACATTATGTAATTAAAAAATGACCTTTGAAGAGAGTAGGAGTCTCCTACTCATATTGATCTTTGTCTCTATTTAATGTTAATTACTAGCCTAGCTGTTGCCCGTAGTTTCACTCACGTCCCAAAAGGATTTCCTTACTATACTTCTGCTTCAAAGAAGCTAATTCTATGAAGAATTCATGAAGAAACAAGCAGTAGCTTTTACTTACTTATGTGAGACATATCGTACTTTTTGTGCGATGCGCATACAAACATACAGCCAGACAAGCAATTTTAAATATAAATAGGCTTCAATTAAAATCTTCAGTTCCTAAAAAAGTTTGATGTAGTGAAACGAATTAGTATGACGTAGATTATTCAGGAAGTAAAATACGACGAAATAAATAAACTTTAACCTTTTAAGTTCTATTGTGTTCAAAGCATAATAATGGCACAAAAACGCTTCCCTGTTATTGCATTAATAACAAAAAAATAATATGAATGTTATGTTTATTCCACCGGCTTACTTCTGAGAGAGGAAATAAATCAACAATTATAACAATGTAAATATAATAAATAAGAAAGTTTAACGTTATCGGCTAATTAACATTATATGAGTAGCGGTAAACATGAAGAAGATGCGAACATAATAAGACTCGCACGCTTCGTATCACAAACAAAGGCTTGCGCGGGCGCAGCAAGTTCATTGCCGCTGCGCACACGATGTGCGATAAGCCGAATTTGGATGCACTGTGACGAAAACCGTACGTGCTTGCACATAATTTTTTTATTGTTGAAAATGTCTTCATGTAACGTTTTGCTTACTAATATTTTGTCAGTCGTGTCCAAAAAAGTGAGCGCAGACTGCATAACGATGTGTTAGACTATTGTTCACTAATGACCGAGTGTAAAGAGGCGACTAGCTTTGTAATTATTTTCTTATTTACGTTGTGTTTATCGTTTAAACTGTTTAAAGTACACGACTACTGTTTTTGCTTGCCTACTTCAAGTATATTTCTTTCCTACCTCATCTGTGCGCAATACAACGAACGTGACACCGGCAGACAATTAAACAAAATCATAATTTGCATTAATACCTATTAAGATCGGACGAACAACAAACATTCTGCAGTTAATTAAAATGACCTGTCATATAATGAACAACAGGAAAAACACTATATATAGTATACAGGGAAATCCGATACCGATGCAAGAATTCTTAACATTGCACGTACCTAGGCTACTAACAGGTCAATATTTGCATAGGTAGTACATTGAAATATTTCGATGGTAAACAATAAAATGATTCACGCAACACTGCAATCTAAATGCAATTTTACATACCAGAATTGCACTGGGTACTGTTTACGAAGTCATTGTCAACTGCGCAATTTTAAATACGATTATCAACTAGGTAAACCGAAACACAAAAGACTTCTTCGACTTTCTCTTCACGCCTAAGCTAACATCGGTTTTTCATATCATCATCATTATAGGCATCGACCATTATCGTGCGATAATTATTAGTTAATACGTGTGAAGGTTTAATTTAAAAGCAGCGGTAGCCAAATCGCTAGGGCGTCGGACTTGCGATCATGTGGTTGCCGCTTCGTAACCCACCCATTGCACTACCGACGTGGAACCACTCGTAATACAAGCATTTAGCTTAGTACGAGTGGTTCACAAGCCTTAAGCTTTTAGTTATGTAACAGAATACATTACCCCAATATCGCATGCGTTAATATCGTGCGTTATATCGCTGCTGTGGGCCTCTACTGCGACATGACAGGACAATCATCTAATGGGATTGATAGTAATGATTATAGCAATAACGCGCCGAAATGTGATTGTGTTATGTTGTAAATATAACTAGCTGTGTTAAATCTTCGCTTTTAAAAGAAAGAAAGGATAGGGAACAATGCGTTTTATTAGAGATTAATAATAATATAAAAACAACACTAGTGTAAGATTGTCAATCTCTATCCGGAACCATAAAGTAACCCAAAAGATAATAATTAAATGCTAAACCCCTGTATACTACATCACTAGCTATAGGCCGCAACTTAATTCGAGTGGATGTAAAAACATAGCCAACATGACATGATGACAGGTATCATGTATTTTTCTATCAGTGAAAGAATCTAAAGAATCGGACCATAAGTTTTGAAGGTTACCCTCACATCCAAACTTACTTAGGTACTTTAACTCTTTGATTTAATATGAGTATTAAAATATAATGTAGTAAAGATGATTTCGAATTATTGTCATTTAAATCTTTATCCAATATCCGTAGCCGTTCGCATGGTTGAAGGTCTCTTTGCTGGGTGCCATCAACCATTCCATAATTCCATGGTCGATGGAATTCAGCAAAGAGACCATCTCCGGCCATAACTAGTTCGTGAATAGACTTTATAGCCTGAACAATGGGTACTGTATTTTAAGAAAGAGGTTTTTATGCAGCTCCTTTGTTGTTTAGACATAACATCTTTTCAGATAACTTTTTAAAACTTTTTGAACTTGCGACGTGGGTAAAACAAAAAGTTATGGGCTGAAAAGTTTATGACTCTTATAAATCTTTTAGTGAGTAAACACTTTAATTCTATCTTATATCATCACGCATGCATTCCCGAAGGGTTGGCAGAAGTGTAACGGCTCCATTTACCGGCACGAAACTCTGGGCAACTTAGACCTTCCTAATAGATAAAAACAATAATAATTTGCACGAGTTGGTGATCGCGTACTGATTGTTCATGGTATTGGAGGGTGAACTTATGCTATTGTTTTTTTTTTTAAAGCAATATAGGTCGTCCAACTATTATTTTTTTAATATATTTTTTTTAACTAAGAAAACTTGACATTTTGTGGTAACTTGATGTGCTGGCGACCGTACCTTATAAATTACTAGCTCTTTCTTAAATAAGACAATAATCATAAAACTACCCACTTAAATGTGAATTTAAATAAGTCATTGCTGAACTATAGTTATTAGGCGACACAATTTTATGGCAGCTATTGATTTCGGATTGATAGTATACCTGTCAATATTTGTCTTACAAACTTCTAATAGATCTATTATACTATCTGAAAATTCAAAGAAAACAAGAAACCTCTAAAACAAACAATTTCGTTAGAAAAAATTCTTTCATTTTCAATTTGCCTTTTTTATTCTTTACTTTGGGAGAGTCGCTGGTCCAAAAAGAAGAGCAGTTTACTTAACTACAACTGTATTTACGATCATTAAAAATAATCCACGTGGACTCAGATCAAATAAAAAGTTAAGATGGAACATTGCGAACAAAGAAGTGAGGCCGGCTAAAACTACGCCTAACGGTGTACAACACACAATTACACGCACACACGTATACCGAAACTACGCCTCATCTTGTCAGTCGAGCTGTCGAGGTATCGAAAGCTCGACTGACAAGATAAGATGTACGTGTAATTGTGTGTTGTACATCGTTAGGCGTAGTTTTAGCCGGCCTCACTTTTGTGTTCGCAATGTTCCATCTTAACTTTTTATTTGATCTGAGCACGCGGATTATAAACCGTTAATGCCATCTTGTAAATTGAAATGTCGCCCTAAAAATATATTGACACACGCCTTAAGCTTAATGCTACCATAGAAATGCTCTTATGTGGTGACAGTGAATATGTTATATTTACTTATATAAACACATGCGATAGGCGCAATGGTTGAGTGATATGTGTATAAGGGAATATGGGTTCGAGTTTCTAAAAATTCATGGCCTAACGGATGCTTAACTTTTTAATTTCGAGCAAATAGTTTACATTTACATATAATATTCTTGTATAAAAGAAATTTAAAAGATTTAATAATATCAGATCATCATCAGATCGGTTATTTTAAAAGCTTAAGTTAAAATATGAGTTACCGACTTGATCATTACATAGACTACATTACTGAAATATGGGTATAGTAGGACTCCCTACAGTGTTATCTATTGAGAAGTTATTTTAGTAATAGAAGTAACATAGATTTGGTTCCGAAAATTACGGTCAACTTCTTTTCAAAATTGTGTTTTTATAATTAATATAAGAACTTTAAAAACTTTAAAACATAGCAGAATTATTTCGGAACTTAATCCATTATTTCCGCATATAATTTCTAAAAAATGTAGATATGTATACTTAACAATCAAATTGAACGATATCTCGGCCAAATCGAGCTGATGCGTTATTAATATGTACCTGTAACAATAAAATACAATTTTATTAACACAGACATTCACAGGACCGAAAAATGGTCGCCACTGGCTTGTAAATATATTATAAACAAGAACAGCTGAGACTTGACACATGCTTTACCGTACACCCATAATTTATTCAAAGACACGTGGTTGAAACACAGCAGACCACGGTAGAGGTAATGCTCATATAAATATTGTTCGAGGCGCGAACTAAGAGAAAGTTTGGTTAGACATTGGAAATCGATTTACAAGTACATAATAAATAATAAGGTACCGACTGTTATCGACTGATGCTATAAATTAAGTATCGATAAAGTGTGAGATTATACCGATTGTAAAATCGAGTTCGGTAGTAAAACCTAACGCTATGGTATACAACTTTAAATTGAATTTCGAAACATTTTGAGGAAAGAGACGTGTGAGAATTATTAAAGCTCTTGAACTCAATACGTACCTACTACAAATTAAGGAAAATCTATCACACATTAACCAGAACATATAATAAAAAACATATAAAACAAAAGCCCTCGTTTCGTGTGTCCCCTACCATTGTGTTAATTACTACAGACAGACGTATAAAAAACCGACTCGACTTTTAAATTACAAGCAACGGACAAAGAGAAATAAAACAAATAAGACAATGGGTCCCTTCGGGGCTGTGTATCTCGAAAGGACTATTACCAATGGTAACATAATAAAAAGGTTCCCACCTACGTAGTGCACACAAAAAAGGGGGTAAGTTGGGCGCGCACGCGCATATTTCAAGATGCAATCGATTCAAGTGTTAATCGGGGAGCGTTTAAAGATTGAATTTTCCTTGTTAAAATAATATCAATTTAAGCATCAAAGCTACTTTTTATACCGAAGATGGCACATTAAGGAATAGTATTCTTTAATGTGCCATCATCGCGCCAGTATTCCTCGAAGGTTTAGTCAGGGGTGTACTAATTTACACCCACATTTCGCCAGTATGTTTAACTTCTATATAATAGGGCGCGAGCCTATTGCCATTAACCGGGCACAAATCCAGACTCCGAGCTGTTATCACCTCAAAGACGTTAATTCAAATTGTGGACGCAAATTTTGCCCTGACGGGTGAGACTGGCTAAGTGGTCATAGCGTCTAATATATCTAATCAGAAGACTTCAGAAGAGGCAGGTTTGAATCCTAGCCGCAGTCGAATGTTTCCTTTACTATAATAACTTCATAATTTCATAGCAGTCTGTGTTGTAAATTTACTTGTATGTTTTAGAGGAATACTTTTATGTCATTCATAAAGTTATTTATTATCTTAAAGATAAAAAATGTTTTAACCCGTCATCTACCGCTATATCCCACACCTTGAGTCTGTACAATCTACTGTCTGAGCGGATTGTACATGTGACACTCAGACCGACATTTGTCATGCGGCGTGTCCTGCTTACTTATGATAATATTTCGCCTCCACCTTTAAGGATACGGTGTAACAAAGCAGCCGCTTATCTACATGATGGATACTATTGTGTCTGGTTATCTTTTGTCTGAAAAAATAGAAACTTTTAGTGGATGGACAAATCGAGGTCCAGTTTTGAGATTTTGTGTATTGATGTTTTAGGTCTCAAATTTAATCGCTGGGTCTTTTAAAGATTATTCATATCCTACTAGCCGCCCCAGCTTCGCACGTAGTCTGCTTAGATTCAAGTGTTTTCTGTTTAACTTACACATGAAATCGCGACTTGACTTTTTCCGACATTTTTAACAAATATCTATAATCGAATTATAGATTGTTTGTTTTAGATAGGTACTTCAAATGAAATTCCCTTTTATATTTTCCTCCAATACAAAAATGTGAACCACTACAAACCCAGCTCGTGCGCATTCACACCGATCACAGGTACACACAACACAATATTTTTCTCTACACCGACTTAATAATGGGAATGGTAACATAAACACCGTGCATAAACTCACTGAATTCACTCGGACTTGTACGAAAAGAGAAAAAGTCGTACGACATTCTTACGCGTTTCAGCGCAAACATTACGACTTAAAACCGGCATTAAAGTGACATACAAGCAATTAAACATGCGCCGGCGCAGTGGGATCGAGTTTACATTGTTGTACCAACAGTTTGTATACGTTGCGCGTGTAAATTTGTATTAATAGCCAACGTAGGACATTGACTAAAATGTTGTGTTAACGGTTAGCCTGACATTTATTACTACGTAAACTCTCAGTTTTCAATAACCTTTTTTTAATATGCGCATAAGTGGCGCTTTTACTTAGTACTCGGATGGAAATAATATTACATACACGCCAGTAACTCTTGTCCGCACACGCCCACATTTTACCGTGTGTACCGGAGAGCCAATCTATTGCTGCTACATACTTAAAAATTTCTTGCAAGGACTTTGGTCTATCGAAAATAATGAGTAGGTTAACGCAATCCCAAACCCAATGGGTCTCTCTGAGAATCGGTATACTAAAATTTATGGATTGTGTGAAATCAATAATCAAATAACAATACAATAATCAATAATTACCAAGCGGCGGTTGCCGGTTCGAAACTCACCCATTGCACTACCGTCGTGAACACACTTGTAATACAAGCATTAAGCTTAGTAAGGGTTAACAAGATTACTGGTAATGTGCGACCCACATTGCTAATAAGGTTTTTTTTTTTTAAAAAAAAAGCTTTCTTTATTTCTTAAAACTGAGGCAACTCTCGACACTCTTAACCACTAATACCGCTGTTGTTCTCTTCTGCCGGTATTGGCAGCTTTTCAGGGGAGTCACCGTCTGCCGTCCCTACGGATGTATGTTCGAGGTTGCAATAGAAGTTATCGGTCCACTAAACACCCTCATCTAATCTAATCATCTCTCCCTCACTAAACAACATCATTATCGTAAATGAGGAAATTTCTTTCCAGTGTAACCTGCAGTACCTACGTAAATGTAAAATTATCTTATTTACCTACCTAAATAACTTTCATATTTCCCTATATGTGGTGGTGGTATCGTTAGTGGTATTCGTGGTGTACTTATTAATGACCGTTAGAAGTAAATATGCGGATGTAGTCAAGGACAGAAGAAAAATAATTATTTTATTCTTACGTCATCATATTGCAAGGCGATTTGATAAAATAGTTTTAAAGTTATTAAAAACGTAACTACGTAATTTCAAATGTGAATAATAATTATCAAATACGAAATATTAATAACGAAAAACAAATGGCAGCCGATATATTTTTCAGGGTTGTCAAAATAAGAAGTGACAATGAATAATAAACCGCAAAAAAAATATAATAATTTGCAACTACTGACAATTACATCCTTGTGATTAAGCATCTGTAGGCAATATTACAAGTTATAAATGGTTTATTATTTTTTAATTTGAATATTAAACAACGTTGATTGATTGATAATGGCCTGTGATTTTATAGCCATGGAAATTAACCTGTCAAGTGTTCGCTTGGTTTGCTGCCTGAACGGCGATAAGCAAACATTGAGCTACCTCTACTATAGTCAATATTTTATACAATTTAGCCAAGTTTTTAAAGCTGGTCATACTTGACTAAAGGTTAAAGATTGTATTATTTGAAGATCAAATGCTAATTAGTAATTATTTGTGTTGTGTTAAAAATAAATGGTGACATTTAAGCAAAATTGATTACAATAACAAATAAGTTTCACAACACACCAAATTTTATGGTTATGCTAAAAACTAGACAAAAACAAAATGTCACAATATGTCATAGGGTACAATGTTTTCAAGGAAACGCAACATCATAGCATGATAATTGCGAGTGAAATCCGTTAATTTGAGACTAGCGTGTATTCTGGCACTAAATCACGACCGCAGATAATATTTTACAAAGATATAGCGGTAGTTAAGTCTTTGGTTTAATTATTATAAAGGAAAAACGATCGCATCGAAATCTTTTCGTGGAAACTTAAAATGTGACGCACCCGTTAGTTAATTGAGAAAACGTGTATCTGCTGGTTATTCTATCGCTTCTCAGTAGACCATCACATTATTCACATTCCTGGATTTGACTTTCCAGTATTTTAAATGATGCTTAGATTAAGCTGTTGGTTATTTCTGGGCAGTAGATGATTTTGACCTCATATCCCACGAACAACGAATTCTACTGCGTGTTATCCATAAGTAACAAATCGCACTGTCGAGTGTCATCCTCGTCATACAAAAAAAGAAATCAAATCAGGATAAGATTTATTTATTAAAAGAAAATTTGCTAATGCGCTTTCTATAGCTATTAAATACAAGAATATAGTTTTTCAACTGCAAGTCTAGCCAACATTCGCCCATTAAGTCCGACTTGATAGGAATGCCGTCCAAGTAAATGAACTCGTATGGGAAAACTGCAAATGAGGCTTTAATTAAGACATCTATTTGTATTGTACGCTGCTATAATATTTATAAAAGGAGACGCTTTTTTATTTGTATGCAAGCTAATTGAGACATTGTTATAAAAAGTAAAGCATGGCTACAGTATATTATTGGGATTCAAGTTTGTGAACGGCATAGCGACAACCCTAGGACTAGGACGAGTTTCTTAAGAGGAATAATTAAAAATACGCTTTTTTACTTTCTTGAAAGATATAAACAGTCTCACATAAAATAAATAAGAGATCTTTTGTATGAAAAAGCAATACACAAGTCACTTGTCCGTTCATGTCTTACAGGTTCAATTTGAAGACCTCAACATTGCAAATCGATGTCTGCCATGAACCGTTCACAAAAGCATACAAAACGGCAAGACAATGTTCTGTCTCGTCACTTCCGCATACTTGCGACAAGGACCACGTGACATAGTCATTGTGTGCCGACTTCTATGACAACAAACATGGCTCCTTTGTCCGACAATACGTAATGGGTTCCGTGAACATGTTATTTACGATGTGGAGAAGTGCAAACATCTCATTCATTTGCGATGCTCACTTAAGTATTGCTTTATGCTATTATTGTGACAGGTATCTACGAATAACACCTCGATTACTGATTCGTCAAGTTATCAGTAACATAAGTCGCCCAAAAAGGTCACATTTGACCGAACGTACTTGATTTAAACGTATAAAAACCGTGAGAAAACGTTTGTAAAAATTTAACCTTGTTATTTTTTATGAGATGACTCGACAAACGAGCAGGCGAACTACCTGATGGTAAGTAGTCGTCGCCGCCCATGGACTTCCGCAATATGGGGATGCAGAAGAGTTGCCGAGCTTATTTAAGGAAAAGGAAGGGGAAAAGAGAAAAGGAGAAGGACCACTGAGGGAGGAAATGGGGCCTCCGGCGTTGCACACTCGAAACAGTACGAAACGCAACAGTTGTTTGTTGAGATTCAACTTGAACAAAAATAATATTTTTCCAAAAACGTGTTCATATTTTGTTGCTTGAGGCTCGTCTCACGGTACTCTCACATAACAGGACTTTAGCGCCTCTCGACCGTTCCATGATTTACCATCGCGCCTGCGCAAATCAATCAACACACCGCACTATGACAATGATCAATTTTACCGACCGACGTAAACGCACGATTCACCGTTTTGGAAAATTGTTCGGAACAGCGGGATTTTTGAGGTTTTGGACTTTTTCCCACACTGAGAAATTACCCGTACACGCTCGCTTACGGTAAAGGATCGTATTGAAGATTGAGATCTATGATTGCTTCTCTGTATTGAACTATTACAGACTAATCCGTAAGCTGTCTAACATATCAACCCACTGCTCCAGTCATTGGTTCCAGAAACTTGAAATTTGGGGACTTTGAACTTCCCTATCGTAATCCCGCTCTGAGAGGATTTCGGGAATTTCCAACGGCTTGGGAAAAACGAGACCAACGCACAACAGGGAATGGTAACTACAGAATAAGTATTAATTAGAAAGCGCGTTCATCCATTTTAGCATGTCGTATAATGTCTCCAAACAAATCAGCTTCTTCAACTTGAAATTTTATCTGATCCTGCTTCTTTTTAAGCCTAACGCCATTTTTTATGGCTTTAATGTTTTTTTAATTTTTGGCTTCTAAGTTATACATATTCTTAGTTACCTAGTAATAACACAACAACGGGAAACACTTTTATTACGTAAAAATATGTTAAGAAAAATAGGTACTTAATCTATTTGTTAACACATGGGTAATTACTGTGTAGTAATTAAAAATGTCTTTGCAATGAACTTTCTTAACATAATGATTTTAAAGAGCTTGAGCAAATTCATAACTGCAAACGACCGTTTGAGCAAATATTTTGTTATGTAATTAATGATATTATTGTACTCACAATACCTTTAATAAAGGTTATGTGTGTGTGTCTCTTTGTTAACAATGCCTTACATAATATTAATAATATTCGTTTATCTTTTCACAACACACTCCATAAAGCGAGTCAGACTTGTTAGTAAGTTCAAAACTTTAATAATTTAAAGATTTTTCGTAGGTAACGTGACTAATATATCAAAATTACTCACTATTTTTTTGTGACAAGTATCCGGACAGCTATCCTATACATAGAAAACGCCTCTAAGATGACCCTACTTAATTAATTTTACTTCCTAACTTGGCGTTCATTTCATTTTACTTAGTTTCGTTATTGACTCTTTTTTTTATTTACCAATTCAATGACTTCATACTTAGTTTATGCGGAGATGACATAACAAGAGAAGTGATGTAAGGATCAAAAGTCTGTCTTTACCTGTCCTCCATCCCATCATGACTTAACACCATCTCTCAACGACCCTACATCTACACGTCCCATTTCATAACAGCACAGACAAAAGCGACGGTACGCAGATTTCGCACTTATTCACGCCTAGAACAAAAGAGACTGGGTTCTTCAAAATGGAGGCCTGCCAAAGCGATACACAGCGGAGACGAAGTGCTTGGCGACATAAAAGCGGCGGCATTTTGATGAGGCTGGGCTGTATGAAGCTGAGTTGACACTAGGAATGCTACGAATTTAATTTGTTTGAGCTGTTCGCTTTGACAGAGTCAAAGAGTGAGACAGAGATACGGGGGCGATGATCCGTGAAGTGTTTTTCTACTGCAATGGAAAATAATGCATGCTAATATTATAAAGAGGTAAAGTTTGAGAGTTTGTAAGGTTGTAGGGTAATCTCGGGATCTACTGGACCGATTTTGAAAACAAAATTCACTAATAGAAAGCTACATTAGGATATTATTCCGTAAAATGAAAAGAAACGTACAGTCCACATAGGCGAAGCCGCGGGCGGAAAGCTCTAAATAAATTATTATTTACGCGTGTTTACATTATTTGTTTCCTCAAAGCTGTTAATGCTCAAAAGCAAGCTCAAAAATGAGGTGTTTTTTTTTTCATAGATGGAAAAGAGGTTTTTATTTTATGCAACCTTAACATTTTTTTAGGATGTGGATAAATTAAAGCCTCACTTGCCTTCCCTTGGGTCCTTTGATTTGGGCCTCGGACTTCCCTATTCCGATATTAACACTTAGCATTTTGAACGGTTAAATAGAGTAGGTTATTAAAAAATACATTGCATGTGCTACATTATATCGCATTTATTTCAAATGTGTAATCACTATTAATAAAATGGCAACCACCTGTGTTAAAAACAACGCAGCATACTGTGAAATGAAGTGTTTCAATAAAAATATTATATTGTTTCAAAGAACAAACATTTTTATAATTTTAATTTCTAACATTAACATAGGTTTAACATGCACGATAGGCATGATAGGCGTATATCATTGTAATGCAGGACAGAAGAGTTATGGGAGAAGGGCCAAACTGTGTTTTTCAGGAGTATTGGATCCGTATGCATAATTGCGGTTCTGAAGCAACAGAAAAATATATGAAATAATTATTGTAAGTACGTACTAACTTAGTAATTAAGTTGTTTCACTAACAAAAATCTATGGAAGTATTTCCTGAATTAAATGATTTATTATTACTATACTAGTTAGGGCAGGTAAAATATAAGTTGTACTCTTATACAAAATCTCGTAGCTCATAACAAGACTTAGGTACTACTTTATGATTAGCAGAATGACTCAAAGTCTTCGGCAGACTGACTCTCTCAAAGATATTCTGTTTAAGCACGTGTCTTCATAAAAATTAAACTCACGTACTCAAGTCATTTATATCCCCATGACACCATACTTAATGACAATAATGATTGTGAGAAGACTGTCTCATTTCAGTGAATGATAACAGCTGTCACCCTGTGAGAACCGAGAATTAATGAGATTATTAATCCTTTTATAAACAACGTTTACGTCAACCATTGGTCATATTTCTTGAAGGATATTTTTGAATATGACTGAGTACTTTTTAATGTGAAGGAAAGACGTTTATTATATAAATGTAAAAGGCTATAAAGAACAAGTTTAAATCTCTGAGAACACTTGTGAGTAATCAATATGAAGGTGCATAAGTATGCACATATCTGGGGGATTACAAATGGTCCGCATTAATTTTATAGTAGTTTGATCTCGTCTTTATTTATTTATTTATTTATATTTGGCTCTTCAACAATGAGTACACTATTACAACAACTAACGAAAACATTCAACTTAAGACTAAGTGCCCCATTACTTACAGAAGAGCACTGCATGAGCTATAAGGTAGTGTTAATCCTTACCTTAGTTAATTACATTAAATTAAATTATATTACATTAAATTAAATTGTCTTGAGCCATAGTCTTTATACTCGATGGACAACGACGAAATTATTTCGTTGTATGCATGTTAGCGACACTAGAAGAGTAAGACTGCTGAAGAAATAGATAGTGTGGAAGAAAATAGAAGAATAAAGAAAGAGGAGAAGTAGGTACACTCAGAGATGTTGAGCCAACTGCGTATTAGTAGGAAGAAAGAATTGTTTTCAATCCTTGGTCTCTCGAGTTGATTGAAATAGAGATTAATTAAGTTCATTATGACATTTATAAGTTAAAAATCCCTCCTTATTAACAGTAATCAATCAAATCTGTTTTTATTTTAATACACCGGATACTTTACGGATTATGAAGGATTAAAAGTTGATTGATCTTATAACATATGATAATCTGACGTAGTTACTTCAAGAGCTGAGTAGTTTTTTTTAACGATTCGAGGCTACTTTCATATCCAAAGTGGATGGCTTACTACTTGATTCCTACCGGCTTCACTTACAAAAAAAAAACGATTACTATCCTATATACTGGATTGCAGGCGTCGAAGACACTTTTTGGTCCGGCTTTTACCAAAATTGACCATTCGCCACTGAAAGTCTCTCAATTTAGAGCGTCTTCACACTAGCGTTTGTTCAGCGTAGGCGTTCGATGGACGTCTGCGCTACGCTAGTGTGAAGAGACCCTTAAAGCCATAATTGCACACATCATTATCTATAGCTGTATATGTAACCAAAACGCTCTTACTTCTTCCAATAAATATCGCAAAATTCCGTCTAACTGGTAACCTACGTTTTTTTATGGGATAAATCAGCAAACGAGCAGGCGAGCTATCTGATGGTATTTAAGGTAGTCATCGCCGCCCATGGACATCTGCAAAACCAAAGGAGTTGCAGATGCGTTGCCGAGCCGGAAAAGGGAGAGGAAAGAGAAAAGAAGAAGGAAGGGGACTGAGGGAGAAGTTGGGTCTCGGGCTCTAAACACACACAAGTTATATGAGAAACATCACAGCCTGTCATGGTCGTGTCGAATGTCACGAATTCCATGATTGTTGATTGTGGGGCAAGAGAAGCTAGTGCAGTTTTTAGTTTCTACGAGTCCGATATACCCTGCCAGGTCCCCAAGAGGCCGATAAGCCATGAGGATTTTCCAAACTATAAAAAAGAAGCTGATGTAAAAGTTAATGGTCATGTCACACCCATCTGTAGACCGGGTCAAACACAACTAAATCTTCCACATTTAATCCATCCAGGAAGTTCTAGATCATTAATTTTACTTTCTTATCGTCTACTCATCTGGTTGCTGACAGTTTTAATACTTTACTAGTTTACATGCTACCATTAAAACAGATGTGAAATAAAAAGTAATCATTAAAATCACTGATGGCACAGTAATTAGTGATGTCGGAAACGAGACAGTAGTCGTTAGTTCACAGCCGGACTTGTTCTAATTTATTATCTGTGGTACTATTAATCATCGGCTTCAAAGGGGAAGGAATACAATACAATAAATGCTTGTCCGAAGTGACTTATTACTGGTTGTATTCAACGCAATAGAGCTAAGCCACTGAACTCCTATTATCTTAATAATAGATGTTTCTATTGGAATGGATACTGAACGAAGTGACCGAGAAAAGCTAAACAAAGCTAAAACTGCATTTTCTAAATTGTCCGTTATAATATTTAGAAACATGTATGGCTGTTCGAAAGTTCCAATAGCTATCGCCAGCCGCAATTTCAAAGAAATTTGATACTGGATTAAAACAGTGTAAGTCTTCATTTATTTATTTATTTATTAAGGCATATCAACAATAAAAACATAAACATTGGTAAGTAGCAAATAGTGGGATACGGACATATGTTAAAATCAATAAAAGATATACACAACAAGTCGTCTTCTAATCGTAAGGAAAGAGTAAAAGAAAAAGTTACATGATTCTACAAATTAACATTGAAATATCGAAGTGACTTTATAACCAACTATCCATAGCTTTTCGCAAACAAATTGTTATCTTACCTAAAGAGAAAACTCAGCTAAATGAGTCGAGTATACCTATAGTCAGAGTTATGTTGTTGAGTAAATAAAACTTAATTAAACAAGCAAGGTCGGCGCGGGTGCAACCTTTAACGGTGCAACAACATCTTCGAGCGGAACAACTGCACAGAAGTCGAAAACTCATTTAATCGTATAAATACGAACAAATATATTATGTTATTCGAGTAGTATGTAGTGAGAGACTATTTTTTTTCCGAAAAGCAAAATAATATAGGTTCGCAGTAAAAAGTATAAAAGTCTTATTACTGGTAATAAGACTTTGATACTATAACCAATTTATCCTAAAAAAAAACTACAAGTACCTTACAAGCCAGGATTTAAGAAATAGTGATGTGGTAGAAGCATGATTAGCAACAAAGTGAGAGCAGTAGCAAATTTTTCTGATGCTATTTTGAGCTCAGAAGATCAGATGGGGATCCCTCAACTATGAGAAGTATCAACTAAAGGCCCTTTAAGCCTAACAAGACCTAGAAACCAGTGGCACCACCTATGAGACTAAGATCCGTGTCTACAATAAAGAACTGCTAGCCCCCAATTTCCATCATAATCCCAACATTTCGCACACAACCGAATAACCACCATTGAGCCGTCACTCCGCAGAATTCAATGCGCACACGCAGCGCTACCAGCACCGGACGCGGCCCGTTATGTAGCCATCGATCATGCGACGAACTCTGCTTATCCTTATCCTGACCCTAATGAGGAGTATACTTGTGAGTATCTAGTGTAATGACTTGTTTTTTTTTTAATTTATGGAAGATAGCATAATCTCAAATATTAAAATTGCTAATTTTAAGATCGGGTCGCTAAACTTCAGAAAGAGATGGCTTGGAAAGAGGGAAAGGCCTTCGCCCAGCAGTGGGACGAAATGGGATAGAATAATAATAATAAATGATTTAAGATTGATAATTATGTAAGTACTTCATCATCATCATCAACCCATTACATTGTCCCACTGCTGGGCACGGGTCTCCTCTCAGAACGAGAGGGATTAGGCTATAGTCCACCACACTAGCCTACTGCGGGTTGGCAGACTTCACACGCCGTCAAGAAAATCTTTCGGGCATGCAGGTTTCCTCACGATGTTTTCCTTCACCGTTTAAGCACGTGATAATTAATTATTAATACGCACATAACTTCGAAAAGTCAGAGGTGCGTGCCTTGGATTCGAACTCGAGACCTTTGACTTGGCAGTCCGATGGTCATATCACTAGGCTATCACAGCCTCGTGTAAGTACTTGCCGATAGTAATTGGCAAGTATAAATTGGCCATATAGTAATCACACAAATCCCTCGATCGGACCTATAAAATTAAATCCGCTTACATTACCTTTGGAAATGAGCATTATCCAAAAATATGGAGTTTGGGTTCTATTCAATTAAGTTAGTTGCAAATCTTCTACTAGTAGACCGAGCAAAGTAATCTTACAAACACTACTCATATGAAAATTATTGATTACCTACGAGAATATATGGGACATTATAACAGATCTGGCGATAATGACCAATTACTAAACAATAATAATGTAATAACATTTAAAAAGACTGTTGTACGTGCCTCTAACAATACATGTCGTTTCTAATAATTAACCTTTAGAAATGAATGTATGTAAAGCCAAGCTATTAATTTGGCTCGCTTAATGATACTTGAATAAAATTATTTTCAGGTTAATGTTAGAAATATAATTTACTGTGACCATGAAAGTTGAAAGCAATTAGCATACGTTATTGACATGCAATATCTCACAAGAATGCAATGTCAACGATAACTAATTTTGTAAAATTAACGAGAGTTGCCCGCGGCTTTGCCCGCATAGGATCCCGTAATAAATAACCTGTGTTAATCGAGAATAATGTTCTATGGGTGAAATCATTATTAAAATCGGTTGAGTAAATCAAGATTCTTGGATTACAAACAAAAAAAAAACTTGTGAAAAATATATTTGTATATATGAATAAGACGAAATAGGGAACCTGTAAATTTTCAAGTAAAGTGGCAGAAGTATTTGACAACGAATACCACATTATTTTGTAATAATAAAGCTGTGATTAAACCAAATAACTTACATGCGCGCGGCGCGATGCGTGGGCGCCATCAATTGGACGCGCATCTTCACCGCGCATGACGTTTAAACTCTACGCAACGAGCCATCAAAACTGACGCACAAATAAAACGGTGACAGATGGAAAATTGCAATCTGCACTCACGACATGAGGGATAAGCAGAGAGAATAATACAAGCACTCCTCGTTATTGTCTCTGGCCGAGAGTGGCCATTAGTCGCGGAATTTTATCGCATTTATTGCTTCGCTAACTTTTATGTCTGAAACGTACGTCTGTGGAATGTGGAGAAACAAACACGCAGATTATCATAATATAATGCGATAACTTGTTCCAACAAAGATACCAACAATTTTTATTTCTTTCCTGATTTAGAAACGAAAAAGTAATTTAATACTAGTCGATTAATAAAATAATTGACGCTCTTTTATGAATGTAACATTATCTAAACGATATGTTTGGTTAACAAACATTAAAACTTTTCAATTATCCACGAATGGGGCGCCGACAAATTAATCGATACCATTTGTTAAGAAAAAATACGAAGAGTAAATACACTATAACGATACTCGCATCGATTTTGTGTCAGAATGGTTACTCGATTTGAATCGAAACGTAATGTAAGAACCCGACAGGTTCTTATAACGAGGTTAGTGGATTGAATATAACTAGTTCGCAGACGAATAAAAATATTTGTTCGACACAGATGGGAATTTACGCGGCTGTAAATTCTGCATTGACTATACCAATAGGTAGGCTAAGCTAGCTAGTCCTCTTATAGAGCTTAGCAGCTTCTCACCTGCCCGACATCAAATAATTCGTATTAGAATATTTCATGTAAGTTGCAACTTGCAATGGTTTACAAACCAACCACACACAGAAATTATTGAGCATCTTGTTCAAACATAGGATCATTAAAATTAAATTGAAGCGAAACACCTTTTGAACACAATCCGGGTCCACTTATCACAAAGTGATGTATAAGTGAACTAATCAGACATGCTACTATTACTAACTGCTCTCATGCATTGTTTTTATACAGTACCAAATTAAGATGCAGTGCTCGAAGTAGTTCAGATTATGCAATTAATTAGAAAGCATGAAAACGTTAAAGAGTTTGGTTTCACGTAACACCTTTCGCGGGTGCTGGTAATTTTAGCAATTGTCACGATCGTTCCAAGGCACCCAACGCGTTTACACTTCGGCGATTACAAACCCCTCCATAAGAGAAACCGATGACAAATCAAAGAGCGCCAGTCATTTTTGCAAAGATCAAATTACAATCAAAATATCGACACGGTTATGTTGTTTAAAGTTACTCCTGTAGATCAATAACATTTTGAAGTTTTAAATCTCTGAACAGAATTCGGTAACGAAAACAAAAAAATCAAGAGTCGCTAGAGTAATAAAATTAGCATACCATCAATTAATTACAACGCACGTTAACAGTATTTTTATGATTTTTTAAACATATCTTCAAATTCTCTAACGAATACAGGACAATATAAATACAATGGTACTATTTTGAATTTATATAACCATACATTAGACGTGGAAGTTAACCCATGGAACGCACGAACATGGCTTAACGAGGAAGAAGATCCATCCACTTACATCATACCTATTAGGAGTAATGACCACGTTTGAAAAAACATTTCTGAACAGATTACTGGTTACACAACATTAAAACAATTACTGGACATCAAAGAAAATGTTTTTTGTTCTCGAGAATTCGTTAGCTTTATCTTGGCATTTCTCAGCTAGAGTTAGACTGGCATAACCAAAAGGTAATTTGAATAGAACATTGTTCAAAACCTTTATCCGTGTTGCATGTCTTGGTTGCATGAAAATATTTCCTCATCCATTTTGCTGGATATCGGTCAGCCAAACTTCGTGATACAAGAGGCAATTTGCATCAGATTATCAGCTGACTTATGGCCAAATTACAGTGATAGCGGACCGTCCGATAATAACATATACAACCGGATTTATTTACGGGGACAATATGAAAAAATGTTTATTGTAACGGTACTCTTGATGGAAATGATAAAATATAGTCGCAGTTTGAGGCTGTGTTATGACACCCATTCATTAGCAAGGTAATTTTTGAAATTTGTGGGAGACCACACAAGTATGACAGTTGCGGAGAAATACGAAAAGGTTAAGCAATTTCTCAAAATATGTGACACTACGGAACTTTTATAGGTCAGACAACTTTTAAAGCGATAATTAAGTGCAATATAAATAAACACGGATTGTCAAAACGGTCAAAGTCGAATCGAGGAAAAGTAGTCGTAGAGACTTGAAGATACAATAAACAAGTTCCAAAACAAAAACATAGATGCTGAAACGACAAGGTGTTGTTTTTTAGAAATTGCTTGGTCGTGACTATGATTAATAACCATTAATTAACTGGCATCGCAAACTGCAGAAGATGTTAACTGGATTGCCTTTCTTTTCGGACAATGGCTTCTATAAGTAGGGCAAAAGCGAGAATGGGGACAAGATATGACGTGGAATGATCGAGGAACGGCAGCCTGCCCGTCGCTGGCTTTCACCATGATTGGTTACCAATTACCCCGTTGAGATCTGACAGTTCACTGGATATACGACCAGGAAATTCGGTAGATGCTGTAATTAGTGCTGACCTCACAGAATTTTAAATTTAAATTTTATTCCGAAAACATATGGACCATCTCTTATTACGCAGAATTTATGCGTAATCAATACTTTGCAATTAAACTGCAGCCGCGTTACACTTATAAATCTTTATATACGGAGAAACAGACTGAAATTAAACAATAATTTGAGCATCAATGACAGGAACCTTGACGATATTTAGATTATGAGGACAAATTTCAATGAACCTAATTATTGAAGCGTTTCGAGACGAGGTCGCCTTTCGAATTCTTTCCGAAAAGTCAACAATTATACCAAATCTTAATTTTATACAATAGATACATCAAACGGACTGCATGGTGCTGGGCCGAATTAGAAGCTATTGTTCGGGCGGCATTAGGGCCCATTGTTTCATGCGCAAGCGCACGTCCGACTTCCTAAGGATGCTAGACAGGTGTTTGGAGATCGGGTCAAGGATAATTTTGATGTTTTGTATCATTGTATACACGCATCACAGAATAATGAGATTCAATTGATAAGTCATACATATAAATATTGTTAGTACACTCGGCAAAAGGTCATCAATGAAAAAGAGTTTGACGTAATGTTATTATAGAATGGCTGGTTTCTGTCAAGTTTGACTAATGATCGAATATGACTTATCGCGGGCCTAAATTACCAAAGAAACGAAGGTCAATATTGATGAATGAAAACATACTTCCTTAATAAAAAATAGATAACGATAATAAAATTAAACTTATTCTTTAAACATGTCTGCTAGAATTTATAGGTACTCTTTTTGGAAATCATAGACACAAAATTCATTCAAGATTCTTGTAGAGGCATGAATAATGGACTCTAAATATTCATTTCGAGTATTTTGTTGAGGCAGTGAATATTGATATGAAAAATAAAACTTTATCGCGACGGGGAGCCTTTCTAAACGTCAAAGCAGTGTAAGATACGTAATTTATTGACATCTAAGTCGATACCTCCAGTCAGGGCCCGTTCTACAGGTGTCGTGTGTGGCTCAATATAAAGTTCCTTACCTGTAAAAAAAAAGAAAAAGTATTTTACGACCAATTACTCAAGGACAAATTGTTGTACTAGATGTTAAGGAACTTAGACCGGTTACGGCCAGAGTTTCACGTTTATTTATAGTGGCCGTTAACTTATGGGGTTGAATAAACAAGTTTTTAAGAACAATATTCAGTGTTCAAACAAAAACGAGAATGAGTGCGTCAAAACATTCGGTTTTACGCCTTCGAAGTACAGACCACACAGGGGAGACGTCAATAGGATGTATGTAAACAGGTGATCTGGAGCAGGATGCAATGAACTTCCAGGGAACACTACGTGTGGTCCAGTTTAAAGGGGTCCTGGTTACAGTGGTGTGTTTAGATAAAAACCAACAAAGTGTAACCGCGACAGCACGCATGCGTCGTAAAGCGGACGCCGCGCCGCCGGCCATATGGCGGAAGTGGTTCGCATTCTTAACGAACGTTGTTAGTGCTACAGATACATCGGAACCTGTTCAAAACTCTACTACTGCACTTATTAGAGAAACTGCTGTGAAAATTTCAACTGAAACGCACAAACTCCTATAATCAGTCAGCAGTACCACTTAATATTTTTTTGTGATAACTAAGACCAAAGACTGTCAAGTTATAGGTGTTGAGTTAGAATCTAACCTTATTTCCGACTTTTTGAAATCGTGTGCACATGAAGGAAAATATCGTACATTATCGATACAATTTGAAATCCGCAAATTCGCACTAAGCCAACGTAATACGATCATCATACGATCGATAAGTAATGCCTAATCCCTCTCATTCCGAAAGGAGACCCATATGGCTATATTTAGTTGAACAGCAAAATAGTTGGATGATGTGACCAAGTAAAACGGTTCACTATAATAATTCAATTTGTTATTTAGAATTTGTGCTATATCAAATTCACAATGGCTTAAAAGTTCAAGGTTTGGTACTCTCAGCGCATTGTCAGAATGGATTTACAGCAATTTATTGCTCTTTCCGTGTTGTGGGGCCGCGACTAATCGTACGGTAGACATGGAGGCAGTAATCACCGATCCATTAAACGCCCATGCTGGAATTAGATACCACACACAATGGGAATAATTACACGGCGCTAAATACGCGGAAGACCTTCGGAATAGACGCGAAAGATTACACGGTACGCCAAAATTTAGTTTTGTCCAACCATTTTCGGAGAGCGCTTGTGAGTTAAAGCTCTTCGGGAGAAGAAGTTGCTCCTATATTTTGAAGGATTGTTTAAATTCACGTTTTGCCAGTAAAATCAGCGAACCAAACTTGGTGTTTTTATGTGCGGACCCTTGGAGCGTTACTAATGTAATTCGCGAAGGGTTGGCTCAGTTACGTCAGATGTCTGTTTTTTGCTAGGTGACGTCAGCGCGGCAGACGATTCAGTTCGCCCGCACGCCTACAGAGTGAGAATTTGATTAAATGTAAATTGTAGAACAATAAGGGTGTCTATTGACGGTTAAATTGGAGTTAATTGACCTTGTCCAATGATTTTATGAGCTCTACCATATTTGTTACCATTGTTCTAGCTAGGTAAATTATCTTATTATTACTACGGAGTTATTCATAGATTAATGATAAAATATTTTAATCATACAAATTCATAAGTACGCATGCCAACACGACAATCAATTCATTACTGCATGAGATAGTTGCGCATATTATATTTTCAAAAAAAATGCAATAATCTACGATATCAGTTAATGCGCATAATTATATTCACGTGTACATAGAATTTCAAGTAACAAAGTCAGTAATAATATGAAACTAACTTTAAAATAACTTTGTCATGCTCTTATAAAATATGAACATGCAAATAGCTCTATGTAAAATGGTAACTAGATGATAATAATACTACATTAAATAGAGCTAAATAAATTTAAATATAATTGCATAGTTTAATAAGTATAATTTATCTTTTATTACTTAGGACATAGCCAGAGTATCATAATAGTAAGCTAGCCGATGCAGTTATTGTCAAAGACTAGCAAACAGCACAATATCATCACGGATACGTATTTAATTGTCCTTGTAATGACTATCATACATATTTCTCGTGGTTTGTGGCCATAATAATCGCTTTATGTTTATAATATTGTTTATACTAAGTGCTTACGACATGTTGCTTGGAATTTTTATTATTACTGATGTAACTATAAATTCCACAAGCTCAAAAGATATTATTATGAAAGCCAATCAGAATGCTAATCTGATATCATTAGTTTTAAGTATCGTTGTAACATGTTTAATATTGCAATCGACAGGATTAAAATGTCAGGTCACCGAAATGCCATAATTTATTCTTATCTCTAAATTATCAATATCTTGAAAGTATGCAGAAAACTGCGACATTGCTCACGAAAATGAGGACAAAGACAAAAGAACAGATCTTCCTTACAATATTCTAATCAAAGTCAAAGTAACAACGAAATGGAGTTGAAGATGAAAACCTACTTTGGGTCTTTGAGCCCGAGTAAGTAATGCATCTTCATCACTGTCCATCTCTGTACTAAACTCGCACAACCACACGCCCACCCGATTCCCACAACACACAAATAACAACAAAAGCTGAGCATAAATAAGAGCGGCAGATCTATATCGCAAATCTAAAAGGGAGCGGCGGACGAAGGCCGTGTTCTAGTCACGTTTAGAAAGACTCACGGAGATATCATAGGTACTGGTCTTTGGACCAATATCCAGCACCCAAGGTTGGTCGTGACTGGCCTCAAAGGTCAAAGGTTTTAGCGAAAATCGAACGCGTTCTGACAGCTTGACGTATGTCGTAGGCAAAAGTTGATAAATGAAATGGTATCGTGCAGTCGAATTGCGAAATGTTTATGATACGATTGAGATATTTGCGAAACGGTCTCGACTAACGCTACATTTTTTATTGTTGATCGTGAAAATAATATCGAGCTTTTTCAAATGCTGTCAATCGTTACATTAGCATTGACTGTTACTAATATTTTGAACAAAAATATTACGTCTTCGCTTTTGTAACCATCTTCTCTTCATCATTCTCCGAAACGTGAACCTTGAAGTCGTTTATCCTACCTAGTATCTACCTGAGGTCATTCATCACAGCTCGCAATATTTCCTCTGGTATGAGTTTTTTTTGTTACCATTATTGTAACGTAAATGAACTCTTCAGATGTTCGGTCAAGCATCTCGGTGGCAAACGGACAAAAAGCTCCCAGACTGCTCTGAGTCTAATCGATTAGAACCGCTCGAGACGTCCGACCATCACCTTTGTTTCCGTTTATCGATTGCGCAACATCTATCATCGATTTCGATGTATAAACAATATTCTTCTTGGCCATAAGTACCCTTTTGTTTAGTTGTTTCTTTAGTATACTAATTCCTATTCTAGTAATTCGCTTTATTACAATAGCGTGCGTCATAACTCAATATAGTTGTTTAATCCGGGTACCATGTTTTACAATAATTACAATTGTCAAAGTAATGGACCGTAACTATGAAAATCGATATTGAACAAAGCACGAACCTGTTATAGTTCAGCATAATTTGCGTACTGTAATGCAAAGTAGTTAGGAACATTACAAAGGAACTGTTATGTTGAAAAATAAGTTTGTAATAGTGACGAATTTGGATCATTTGTTAGAATTTAAGTACTCCTATGTATGACAACGCCTATCAATTAGGTGTAACGCGTAAGTAACAAACGCTGTTACTCGACGAGTCTCATTAGCGAGCCGGAAACGCGGTTGGGGGAGAGGGATGTCGCGAGCGATTATAAATTTGAGCCAACATGCGCGGGCGCATAACGAATGCTTAACGATCGTGCATTGTTCAATTTTGGTCGTTAATTTCCAGCCTTGTTTCACTGTGAATAGTTTACAGGAGCTTTTATGTAGAACAGATAACATCCTGTCGGGTTATCTACACCTCTGATGTGGATTTAATGCAGAAAGTTTTATCTACACTGCATTGTCAGATATTAAGTTAAAGATCAAAAACATTCTTAAAGCTGACCTAGCTAGCGGTGTATAATGACAAAAATGCTTTGTTATTTTTTTAAGAAATACCAGCTCTACTACTAGGATTAAAAATATCGTAAAACTGGTTACACTAACTTGTTTATTGAGGACAACCCCTCAATAAAGAAGGAGGAACGCGCAATATTTTTAATATCTCCAACGTGTAAACAAACAAGAAACGACGGCCACAATGTTGCATTAATCCCACTTTATCTATGCATTCTAGTCATTATTTTTTCTCTTAGCGGTGAGCGTATTTCGCGGTAGATAACATAATCTGGCGGTAGCGTGCGACAGGTGGTTTAATTAAATTTATCGCTCGGCCCGTGCCGATCGGTCGACGTTATCGGCGATCGCGGTAAATGAGAGCAAAACAATGTGCCAGCGCAACTGCGGTAGGTACACCCGATAAAACTGTTGCCGCACGCACTATTGTAAATTATAAAACGGGACCGTGAAGCTTACAATGTTTTGGAATCAGATGGCCATACAATGTTTAAATTATGTGCCGCCGGTATCAATAGCTTTAATTAACACGATCGGATTCCACATTGGTTCAGGTTGGGCACTGAATACCAACATTACTTAGTTGACCTTATCCCAGCTTATTAAATAGTTTGTCTGTTCAATCCGGACCGATGTATTGACGGTTTCTTTGATGACACTCATTAAAATTTCATTCGTTCTTATCATAAAAACAAATCATGACACCTAAATTCCCGAGCTTCCTTGGCACACACCTCGCCATTCGCGCACATCTCTCACGCGCGTACTCATCGTTTCTAATTACTGCAAGCGGATTCGCCGCTTTTGTATTTCGAACGCGGACAAACACGCGGCGCTGTTCACAAACTGGAGCGTGCGAACGTCAACGCCAACCGCTTATGGTAAACGCTGATGAGCAACACGTTCGTGGCCCATCACTAATTACCATGCCTTAGGGTTGGCGTCTGTCTCCTTCACAATGATACAAAATACAAGTTGTCTTTTGACAATTTGACAACGGTATTTTCTACATGTTTTTCAACTTCTTTATATATATATATGCTTGTTTGGATCAAATCTTGCAACTAAATTTTTAAGCAGTTATCCTCAACTGATTGATCTGAAATTTTGTATATACATTCACTTTAGATGACAATGCATGGTTTGCTAAATGACATCATTCTAAATCAAATGTGGTAGTTTATAAAAGGTTGTTTTTAAATTTATAAACAGTAATGTTGTGATCGTTAAATGGATATATTTAATACCTATTAATAACCACCTTATCATCATCTTGGGTTCTCATCATCATCTTATCTTTTTCCCAAGTATATTGGGATCGGCTCCGGTATTTCATGATTCTCAACCATACATGCCGCAACAATCAACAATAATTATTACTCTGCTATGAGCCCCTCCCAAAAATCAGTGGTTTTTAAAAGTATACAGCTATCACATCATATAATATTAATAACTTTATTCGACAAAGAAGACTTAAATACGCATAATATATCGGTTCTCGCATGTGATCGCATCCTTATTCAGCTACCACACGTGTCGCTAGTTCAACGGGAACATTCAAACCCTTACTAATGACACAAGCAACATTTCAACACGCTTCAATAGACTTTCTGCTATTGTAATTATCGTTAAGCGGCACTGAGTTATCCGTACAGAATAATACAGCTTTCAATTACTCAAACATCGAGTGCAAGAAAGTGCTGTTGTGTTTAAAATATGACTTGATTGTGTAACGTGTTATGTAATTTTCTAACAATATTAGCCATGTATGCAGGGTTATATGTATCTGCTATGAACTTGTTAATACCAAATACCCGTCTTAGTGGTCACCTTGAATTTATGAGGAAATCCTGCGCAAAAATTCATGTTTCCAAACCAATCGGTTTATACCTAATTTGTGCTTTATCCGTTAGAAGTTGATTTTAAATGCTCGATATTTACAAACGAGGGTATTTCATATCGATTCTGATATCTTAGCTTAAACGACCAACGAGGTATTTATAAAGTGGATGGTCGCATTTATCAGATTTGTCGCGGCTCCGAGGTTTTTGTTGGCGATTCGTCTCGTCGTCGGTTCATTAAGACAATTGGAATGGAACCTGAATGGCTTGGTCACGTTTTGCGTGGAGGAAGCTCATATCATTAGGGACCATTAAGAAGGCTCATGTAATTGCTTGTTGAGTCGAGACAAGGTCGGACGTCATACTTGTCATTTCTTCCTATTATTAGACTCGTGTAAAATAAACCATTAATTAAATTTAATGTTGGTCCAATGACTGTTATAATTAGGTGCTTTTAAAAAAAGTTATGCACGTAGTTTTTAAGGTATGCCGCTAGTATCACCATGATTCAGAGAGACTTTAAAGGAAAAGTTCAGCGGTTCTCAGCTGGTTCTTCTCGGTAAGTATTCAAGATGTAGGGACGCCGAAACAAGAAATTTTGAAAGGGACTAAAAATATAATAGATTACAGCTTTAAAAATCTTAAGTGTATATTTCTTTAAAAGCAAGGCTTGCTCCATCGTCAATCGTATCGTTGATGTAGTGGTCATAATCATGCCTATCCAATCAATGTCAACATGGCGAAACTACATTAGAGAAACTTAAATTGAGTTTCAGGTGTTTCAGTGAAGAAACCCTATTTAATTATTCAGTTTTGATAGCTGTTTTTTTTTTGTGATTGCAAACAATCTATTTTAGACTTTCATACACAAATACCGTTTTTTTGTGCATCCGCTTTTTATGTTCCAAAAGTATTTGAAAAAATCATTTCATCAGAAATGGTTGCTATACTTTGCACAACTAAATTAGATGGCGAAAATAATTATCTACTTTAAATTGATTTTTTGAGTGTAACGAACTATGAGTGTTTAAATATTTACCTACGGCTCGAAGGAGATGTATTCTCGCAATAAATTTTACGCTTTGCGAACGGCGCTAAAGAGCTTCATGGCGAATTGCAGTTAATAATGTGTTGCGGCACAATTTGGGAGAGTAAAGAAGTAAGTAGCATTGAACAAGGTCAATACTACTTGATTAGTTCTACTCAACCCTGTCCAATCCATATAGATTTATTTGTAATTTCCTTCTGTCGAAACTACAAAAGATTTAGGACCTGTTCCACCGCCTTCTGTTAAATTCCCGTTAAATTATCTGTAAGGTAAAACTACATACAAATTCTGTTCCTATTTTAAATTTATCTGGAAGATAGTGCTTATCCGTAGGTGGTGAAACAGGCCCTTACAATTGTGGAGGCACAAAAAATTTGTACTATATGTCCTGTACTTGGATAAATTGACTTTGCCAAAAGGTTGGTAACCTCTGTTTTGAGGTAAACAGTCGCTAAATCATAGAAGATATTATAAACGACGTTTGTATGTAGGATTACGTTCAGGGATCACGAACGATGTCGAGTGCAGTTTATTATGGGCCCCAGTCTCATCAATTCTCGGCAAGACGGACTCCCCAGATTCATCACGGCATTCCTACGAACATTATGAAGTGAGAACACACAGTATTGTTTAGTGTGGCGTTCCTCCTACAATCCGGCTCGGTGTACCACTGACCTAGCATGGTATACACTTCACTTGTTTTTTGCATTGCCTGCATGGAAGTGTAGTTTGTTGGCGCAAGGTAACTGTAGGCCGCTTAGGGCATCAAGGTCAACGCTATTACGACTTTACCTAACGTTTTATTTCTATTTATCTGCATAATGCTTTAAAAAGGTTTTACTCGTATTTATCTGCTAAATGTAAAAAAAAAATCAATGTATTGACAGGCGATAGAATTAAATATCACGCGCTTAAACGGTGAAGGAAAACATCGTGAGGAAACCTGCATTCCTGAGAGTTTTATTGATGGTGTTTGAAGTCTGCCAGCTCGCAGTGGGCTAGCGTGGTGTACTGTAGCCTCATCCCTCTTGTTCTGATAGGAGACCCGTGCCCAGCAGTGGGACAATGTAATGGGTTTATGATAATGATGAAGTTATTATTGTAATATGTTAGTTCCTGTTAACTAAAATCGAGCTTATAAATAGCGTTTTTTTACGATAGGCACCACACACTAACTTTTCGGTAGGATATTAGGTTAATTAATTATCAACATAATTATTACACATTTCACCTAATCAAGCATCGTTAAATTTATCCCTCCAGTATCACTATAAATTAACCCTTTTAAGTATCCATAAAATCTTCACACCTTAAAATGACCAATAAATATGCCTGTTGTCATTTTCTACTAATTTAAATGAGACAGCAGTAAGATCGTAAAACCCATTTTAATTAATAACATAAATATCAATGTTTTGGAGATGTTCAATCTTAATCTTATATGGTGTTGCCACAGTCTATTAGATGAAAAAAAAAGGCTGAGTTAAAAGCTCGCATTAATAATTATAACATATATCGTCACTGTTGGAGGCTCCTTTTATAGACCCCTATTATAATATTAGTTATTTATGATTGGGTATAAATAGCAGCTTTGACTTAAATTTTGCCCTTTATTTTGGAGTACCACTAGATACCTCAATTTTATTTATTGGTAGGTACAGATTAGATGTTCCGTCTCCAGATGAAATCATTCTTGTCTCTTAAATTGCATTTAACCGACCTATGACTTTCTTGGGTTAATTACCGAGGTTCTTAGGTAAAAGTCGAAAATACCAAGAGTGATTATGCAACATCGATTTTACCTAAGAAAACTCCACTGCAAAAAAAGCATCACTTAAAGCCATAAAAGCCTCCACGCCCTCCATGAACATTAATGGACTTATAATAACAAAGACCATGAATAGTAAACGTTGTTCTCATGGACATGGGCGCTCCCGTGGATAATGTCCATAGTCATTAGCGAGCAGGAAGCGACACGGCGAATTATCGCTGCCACTGCCATCAGCTAATTGGAGAATCTGCTGCAATTGGTGTACTTACACGAGTAGATTTCCAAAATTGGAAATCTACTCGTCGAATATTGACCCTTTCATCCATCCATCCATCTATTTCATCATATATCTATTATCCATCCTTATTGCTCTAGTGGTCATAAGCGCGGTATAGAGTGTGAGAGCAATAGTTCGATTGCAAGGCCTTATTAAGATTTTTACGAATTTTCAGCAGCAGCTCGGAGTTCGGATTAGTGCTCAATAATGGCTCGCTTTCTATTACATTGGACCTAAAATTTGCTGGTGATCCGGTGATGGTATGTCTTTTCGGTAAATATCTTCAGGGTGTCTAACTTATTACTACTTTAACCATCATCACAATTAATTTGAAATGAAATGACCCAAAAATAGTCACATATTTTCCATTCAACACGAGAGGCGACACTTAATCAACCTTAATGATATATCCTCACTGAATACCAGTACTCGTAAATAATACCCATAACACGAGTATAAATGCCACTAAAATACCAGCGAAGGGCCACGAACCGATCGGCGTGCTGCGCACACGACGCGAAAAAGTAATCTTTATTTAATTAAACGCTTTAATACATATCAATGCGGCAGATAAAAATGTCGACCTTTTGGGAACGGGTTGTACGCGAGCCAGTCCAACGACTAGTGTCTATGTCGAATTATTGGAAACTGTTACCTGCATTTCTGGACTTTTTGGACAAAAGGTAGCCTATATTCGTCCCCAAGGTCTTCACTGTGACACTTATGAAAAGACAGAATGTTTTGATATTGAATATTTTCCAGCTAAAACAGTTGGAGACGGTGAAGGGCTGTCTATAATGTAAAAAAGATGTTCAAAAATTATTACCTAGTTCTTGGTTCATCGATTTAAACGATAAACAAAAAGACAGAATAACTTTCAGAATTTTAATGTTCGTTAAGATTAACTGGAATATGTAGAGAATGCGCAAAAGTGGAATAAGAATGCAGGCCATCAGGGCTTCCTTGAGAATGTATTAAGCTTGTTAGCTTTTGAATACAGGGACGGTGTAAGAATTGGAATAATGGATGTAGTGGCGGTAGGCCTCGAGCTGAATACCAGCTGTGTCCCACGGCGCCAGCTACGACCTCGTATACTTACCGCCTTCCCCACTTGCTGTAACAAAGCTATGAAGGAGCACTGGCGGCTAGGAAGACATAAAACTAGATGGTTTTCTTAGTACTAATTAAAAAGAACTTTCTAGCCGGGGAATACCTGAACGGATTAGACTACATATTAATTAGCTAAGCTCTAGACAACATTATTTCATTTTACAGCCACTGTAAATATGTTTAATTATAACCTGCGGCTATTTACTTTCGAGAGACCTCGATATTTTGTATGTTGCAACTGATTTCATTCAACACAAAATATCTCCACACATTTAGATGACATTTGGCTGGCGCGGATCGTGACTGTGAAATGACAAGTCGTGGCATTCTCAAGTATTTTTCACCTTTGCGAAAGGAGTCGTGATCGGATCGGTAACAATCGTAGTCCCAGGCGGGCGATCTAATCGAAATGGGTCGTTCATACGTTTGGTGCGCGGGCGCACGGTACGCTTGCGCAACTCGAGCAAAAGGGATTTACTGTTCGAAAGGTCGTATAGGCAACAATAACAAGAATATTGCACGTGAATATCGCTCACGCTTTGATTTGAATAGAACAAGACTTTCAGCAAAGCCAATTAGGATTATCGAAATGACTAACAATATACGAAGCTTGTTGCTTATCAAGCGATAACAATAAGGCCTAGCCTATTATGCAAACAGTGAACATAAACTCAGAAAGTTATACTACCGTAAACAGCCCTGATTGAATATTTTTCCCTTCGAGAGATAAGGTTAGCTACGGTCACCGGGTGGATGGACCGTCCCTTGGTCCGCACTGTCAGCACCGATCCGGTTGTTCTTCATTAACATCGGCACCAGCTTTTTTTTAGCTCGGCCGCTATCGTCCAACGTTTTTGCTCCAAGCTGGGCCGAGATGCCTCTGCCGTAATTTTATAGTTCCGGAGAAACGGTTAAGGGAAGCTACATACGCACTTAAACGCCGGTAATTATTTGTTAAACGCGCTCGATGGCGCCATTATGAAATATCTGCGATGTTGGGAGCTACTTGTGGGAATTATGTTTGGGTAACGATGCTGAAAGACGTTTATTTATCGGTTTTATGTATGTTCCGTAGCTCGAGTAATGTCTTCGTTTATTGAGGGTGGTAAATAGTTTCTAATCCATTAGTGCCTCGGTCTAGACCCAATAATATACTCTAGTGACAATTGGCTACCTGGTATTCAACAAGCTAGTATGTGAATGTAAAACCATATCGGAGACACAACAAAGGGAGAAGGCGGCTTGTTCTGGTTACACAATGCTACAACAATACCGTGGCGCCGACGAAGGCGTGCGCGTGCGGTGGATTTATCGCCCTTTGCGGCTATCGCGAAATAAGAAGGTACAGAAGGCTTATAAGGAGGTCAAGTGGTCTCAATAATTTCTCTCTTGATATGGGAATAAAATTCACAGCAGAAATATCAAAACTTGTTTTATTAATTCAAGCAAAAATTGGCAAAATGGAACACTTAATTATAAGATCACAGGTTCCGGTGTCTATCTCAATCAATATTCTCTGAACTTTTTTAAATTAAGGCGGCATGAATGTCATGTCCGTTAATTACTTATAAGATACGAGTTAAAGAGAAGACCTTCTATGTAGTTATGGGCTATAAACCTTTTGGCGCCACAGTTGCGTACGCGCACCCAGCACACCGCTTCATTTGTGTACATCGACTCCATTAAGCGGATATTATGACATCCACCACCGTTATTGTACATGGTACATTCGTTAGCAAAATCAGATTAGCTACGCTGAATAAAATGTCAACGCAGCGAAACAGCGTCGTTGAGAAACAATGGTAAGAGGTATGCAGTAGGTATTAGTAATAGGTTAGCTGCTGGCAGTATGCCACGGAACGATTGAGTCGAGTTATTCCCACGTATATGTCTTAAAAGGGATAAAAATGTGTGTGATGTATGTGTGTCCGTGTATGGCAGTGGGCGGAGCTGCGGCGAGGGTCTTTCGCGTGAGTCAGCCGGTGTCAACTCATAGCTACGCGATTGAAAATGATATTCTAACCCTAGCAACAGTCTAACCCTCTGTTAGGGGAGATAGGATCGGCAATCGTGTTATAGGCAATTGATGGCTATAAAACCTGTCCACACGTCATGTCGTCGTCGAACAATCACACCAAAAAGATGGTATTTACTTCAAAAAGGAAATTGTTAATTGATAGTTAAGTGCTATTTAGACGAAGGAACAAAGCTTATATTAATTGGCAGAAAAGTAAATTCAAGTTTTCTGTACTAACTCAGAGTGGAAATATCTCTTTATTCCACAATTTAGTCGTCACCAACATCAATGAGCATAGTTTACGTATGCCCGGCGTAATAAAGGGCCATTCAAAAGTAATAAAACACAGCTAAATTATATGAAAAAGTACAAAATAGTCGTTATTAAAGGACAAAACAAACGGTAATGAGTAACTAATTGCGTATAAACGACGTATTCAGACATTCCCACGGCCACAACAAAACGTCACACACTTGAATGAAATACGAGTAAATATGGGTAGGTAGGGTAATGATACGGTTTGCGTTGAGATTGAAATTGCTTTTTACTTAAAATGTGTTGCAGACAGCGGTTTATTATTGTGACATCTGCGTTAAGAAAGCTGGAGCAATTTAACGAAGACAGACAGAAAAAACCGCAAATAACTTTTGTAATAATACTCCGTTAACAATATTTTGTTGTTTCGTCATCTTCATCATCAATGCTGGACACAGATCTCCTCTCAGGGTGAAAGGGGGTTATAGAGAAAATTTCTCAAGCATGTTGGTTTCCTCACGATGTTTTCCTTCGCCATTTCAAGCGAAAGATAATTAACTTATTTTATCATCATCATATCAGCCAATTGCCGTCCACTGCTGAACGTAGGCCTCCCCCAAAGAGCGCCTCATTTAATTATACGTACATAATTATGATAAGTCTGCGGCCTTGGATTCGAATTCGAGACTTTGCAGTCCAATGGTCATATCAATAGGCTTTCACAGCTATTTGTTGTTTGCAACACCTCCTCTGTCACATAGATAATACAGACGCAGTATTGAGAATTGAAGTATTCCAAAGTTAACATTATGTTTGCAGAAATTACATCGAAGATACATAATTTTCATTTTAATAATAAAAATATCTGATAACCAGTGGACTTGATGGCAGAATGTTAAAATCCAGAACTTCATTTTTTTTTATAAGAAACACGTAGATCTATAGACAGTAGAGTTGCAAAAACTAAGTTCGATGAAGCATAAGATTTCCTACCCAAGCATCTAGATTATGATTCCGTTTAGTATTTTGTAACATCTAGATTCATCAACAAAGGATTAGGAAACGCATGATTGCAATCCCAATCAATTTTCTGAATTTAATATCATTCGTAAATAATGGGTGTTGCAAAAACAAAACGAGAATAATTTTGAATGACATTACGAAATTTAGTTCCGTTTTCCTGATATGGCAGACGTTTCATCAGTTTCAGGTCACGATGATGTTAATAAATTCTTTTAAAACAATGAATATTGATCGTGTTGAACGAAGTCGTTTTGACGCAATGACAGTCACTTTTAAATAATATTATTATTTTTTAAAGTCAAGGCCATAATCACAACTATATGAATATGCAAAATAAACAAACCGGTAAAATCAATTAGTTGATGTGACTGTATGCTAACCAAACAATATAAAGCTTTTGTCGGCACGAAGATCGAGTTTCAGGAAATGTTCGAGCATTTCGCGATTACGTAAGCAATTAATCTGTAATTAAAAAGTTTGAAGTCAAAGTCTTATCGCACATATTTCAAAGTCACAGTGAATCAGGTGAACGGTTCAAAACAATAGGCGGCGCGGACGTCGCTGAGTCAGCGGCCTTGCGCGCGCGCATCATCCGGCTCCAGTACCGCGCCGGGCGGTGCATCATTTCACTTCATTGTGTTTTATTCAATAAAAGCTCGTTAACCTGTTATTATTCCTATTAAGCCGCTGTTAATGCTGCCTATTGTTGTTCGAACGCTGTTTTTCTTGTCAGTTATTTTTTTTTACCAATAAACAGATTTGAGTGTTCGTGAACTCAAGTTTAGTTTTTGGGTAAATAAGCTTTTAATAGGAGTAACGGTATTTACAACCTGTTTCCGAAACGAATGACGAGTGAAGTCTATTAAGATGGGACTGAAATTGTACTTTGGAGACTTGAAAAGCCTTCATCTGTAATCTCATAAAAGTATCCTTATCTATTGTTACTTTTACTAGAAAAATAGGAAGCGTTCGTTTTCATTATGACATATTGATTCCCGGTACAGCTGCGCCGGCGCCGATACGGCACGTTGCGCGTCATGATTCCCGAGCAGGCGATAACGTGGCGTGTGATTAATGATAAAACTGTTGTAACCCGTTGGATAATAATATTGATATTATGTATATATGAAACTCAAGCACTTACGATTTTATTTGTTAACGAAAATTGTTGAAGCTTGCCAAGTATGGGATCAGACTGATTCATGAAAGTAGAGAAATATGAGTCATGAATAAACAACTTAATCCAGACGAATTTTGAAAATATTTATTTCTTACTTTTCCAGACTGAAAATTTCCTTTAAACTACCTGCCTATTTGGCATGATATGAAACACAAAAGCCATCAGGTTCCTATTCGGAAAAGCGTCACATTAAGCTAAAAGGCAAGCTTTTAGCCAAATGTGACGCTTTCTGTCTGAAGCCGAGTGAGTTTCTTCGGTTTTCATTAATCTACCCCCGACCGCATGCATTCCACCCGCCTCATTACTGCCTTCAACCCCTCCAGACAGACGAGTTCTGTACTAACATGTATTCAAAACCAAGTTCTTTGAGGGAACTGATTTTAAGAAGGAGTAATTTTAAACAAAAATTCAGTTCATTCGTATTAACTGTATTTGTTCGAAGTTGTTCCCGAGTGGTTTTCCAGTGGTAAGTTTTAATATAAAAACTGAAAATTGGGAGCGTATATGTATTTTGAGCATGCATGAATAATATTTATCCTCACTTTCTTAAACTTATTTCTGTAATTTTATCTAACTTCAGACACGTAAGTAAATGTAAGTAGTTTGAGGTGACTGTGGTTTCGGCAACAATAAAGGCTTCCAGGGACTGTATAAGTGCAAATTGATGTTTATAAACCTGAAATTACAGGAATCGACTCTAGTGTGAGGTACACGAATATTTTTTTTTAAATAAAGGATATAAAAAAGATTCTTATATGTTTTTTAAAGCCGTTTGAATGAGTTTGCCGTTTCAATATTATATCGAGCTAAATATAAAAAAATAATATACCGGATGTGCATTGCATTAACATGACGTAAGTTTACATTCCAATACACACGCGCATTACATCACAGTCCTGCGGAACTCCGAATGCAATCAAATGGAACACGAATATAACAAAGAAAAAACTTCACACGTATTGAGAAATGAGATAGAGGTAAGATGTAATTTATCTCCGAAAATGGGTGGAATCATTTACAAAAATAAAACTAACCCGTGGAAGAAATTTGTCAGGCCATATTTGTCAGTCTGGTTTGTCACATCTCGTGTCGAAACAATGTTTTGAGACGAGATAATGCAGCAAACATTATGTAGCAAGCCGCGACTAAGCTCGCGATTACCTTAGTCTATTTGTCAACTTGTCATCTGTTAAACAAATAGAAACTGCTTCATTCGTTTTGTGGCCCTAAGCGTGACTGATATACTAGTGGATATGAGTTCGATTCTCAGGATAAACCAAACGAACGAATAACATGGGAACAAAACTGGCGCAGTGTGGGTTCGGGGAATACAGACGTAGTGTATGTTAAAACAAAGGAGTGGGTAATTTACGACCGCGAAAAGGCAATATTTAGCGATGGAGGCGCCAGAAAAACATTAAAATGCGTCAGCCATCTTCTTATTCACACATTTCAGCTGTTAATCAACAAAACAAAAAACACGTGATAACGCATAATAAATGTCTTCCTTGATGGGAACTTAACTGGTCGTTCAAAAAGATTTATTTATACCCTTGAATAAAATCAACTAGGTTTATTTTGCATAATATCGTAGTTACATGTGAGAAATCGCTTTGTTTTGAGTACAATGTAAACGCATGACAATGATTAAATATATGAATTCGCTGTTCCGATGCCTATTGTAACTAATTTTTTTTTGATCGAAGGTCCTTAGTACGGCCTGTAGTAGGAGTTCCTTGGTAGAAGTCGTCACATAAGGAAAAAGTGTTATGCTCTCGAGATGTTCGGATCCGTTCGTCGAAGTTCGGATATTATCGTCAAGCACAATACGTGTTTTTTTTTAATGCGTGAAGAACTTTGTTCCTGACGAGGGTCCCCTAAGTGCACAATTTTATGATGTACAGGCAAAGTACATAAGGCATACTGGTTTACGCCCAAAACTTCGTCTACGTGTAGAATAACTATTAGACCCCATCTCTAGTTCTAAATTATTATTAATTTTGGCAACCTAGCTTTTGGTTTGATTATTTATGGTATTTTCTGTATACATTTTTATCATACAGTTTTTTTTATTTCCGGGTTCCTTTTTCAGACCATTTTGTTTGATTAATAAGGGACTTTCCTCAACAATTCCAGTGACAGCGATGAGAAATGAGTTAAACATTAATATTCCACAGAACTGCAATAACGGCTGCCATAGATCAAATACCCAGTAATCCACAGAACAATGATTTCATTTCTAAAGCCCTCAATAGACGAGACAGCCAAAGACACGTGAACAAACAGACAACAAAAAATGTAAAGATAAACGATAATAATACGCTGAAATATTACAGGCGTGACTTCGAGATTAAGATTTAATAGCTGTTGACAATGTCGCAACTCGTCATCGTCAATAGTTGATGTGGGTGTTGTTCATTGTAGATTTAATCATAATCGATTTTTTTATTTGCAAATTGTAATAGCACGGTTGTACTTGGTCTATAAAACCCGCGTAACGTAGGCGTTACTACAAAAATAGCGAATTATATTATTCTCCTTAAAGAGGGTCGTCTCGCCTCAAAAATAGAAGATTCTGCCAAAATTTACAATTTTCCACTAATATCTGCTACAATAACGATTTTAAAGCAAAAGTTTTTGTATTTAGTTGTAAATAACTTAGACGCTATTGTTGAATGTGTTAAAGACGTACAATTTGCATTAAACCAATAAAAAAATTTTTTTACCCTAGTCGAGACGATGCTCCTTAAGTTCAATCATTTGTCAGCAATTCCTATTTTGAGGCGTAAGACAATTCCACATTAAACAAAGGTATTTAATTTCCAACAGTTGGTCCATTTGACATTGTAACTCTAGACTTGATCTAAATGCCACCCAACACATGTCAAACGAACCAAGCGTCAAGAATGTTGAATTACTGTACAATACCAACAAACATCTCTCTCCCGATGCACCGGACGGTTTCAAAATAGTGGCGCCAACGTCAACGAGAGCTTTACGCAATAAAATACATAAAAAAACTCTTTTAGAATAGGTGAATTGAATTTTTATAGTCGTTTTTAGTCGCATATCTATGTCGCGGCAGTAAACCGTGCGCTGGTACAGTTAGGAATCTGATACGTGAATGTGGCATTCTAACGTGCGCCTACGCACCCATGATACGTCGCCATCTTTTTGTTACAAGAAAAACTTAATAGCATCAAATTAAGCCGTTAATAATCTAGTTAACGATGTTCTGCTAAACACGATAGCTGGAATCGCAATGAAATGGTTAATTAAACACGGAGCCGGTCGGCATTGTTCACGAACGCTTCCGACAGAAGCTAAGTTATTCAACCGCCCACGCTAAATTAAACGGCGATCACTTTGCATTAGAATTAACACCATTGTCGCCGAGATTCAATTACGACAATCCCATAAATGTATGCCAGTTGTTTTAAATGTATGCAACACGTTAATTGTGCAATTTGATTTATGCGTCTTGTCACAACACCAAAGAGAACGCACGTGGTACATGTTAACGATATTGTCTGATCCAATGATAACGATTAATCGTCGTTTATGCGGCGTGTGGGTTGAATCGACAACATATCCGATATTTTCTACATTATACGGTTACTTTGCAGCGGCCGCGAGCTCATTATGTTAAAGCGACAAAGACCGTTACGCATAATATTAGTATTATATGTTTGATATTTAAAGTATTTAGATAACCGTTACTTTGCTGCTATTTGGAAAACAATGACACATTTGACCATAAATATGTTAAACCCTATCTGTAGATTTGCAGCCTAAATAAAAGTTGCAGTTGTCGGAATGAAGTTGTTTATTGTTTAAACAAGGGAGAATATTTTCGTATGCATTGGCAAACAAGTGAGCATTTCGCGGGCGTGCATTAACGCTAAGTAATGTTTAAACAAACACGGTCCCACGTCGGGCGCCAGTGGGGCGCCTCGGATTATGCACCCGGCACGTGATGCATTCCCTCGTTTACGCTATAATACTTCCTTACTTATGTTTCTATGTTTATATTTCGCAGTTCAATAAACAAAAACCGTTCCTTGCATTGATCGACAGACCCTATTATTTAGCAATCCCCTTTAGAACGCAATTCAAAATGTATTTTGTAAATGTGCGAGCCACGTGTCCATAGACCGCTGTTAGCAATTTCCGAGTGAGAAAGCTAACAGTATTGAAACTAATTGCGAATAAATCATAGTAATTGTGTAACATGACGTGTGATTGTGACAATTCTAATGGAAATTTTCTAAACAATGGCCAGTCGGAACATAAACATTTGCAAAGGCCGATATATCTCAAATAACAATGGTTGAGACGAGAGAATAATTGAAATCAGCTTACTTCACACAAATCTAATACAGACGCTTTAACTTGTAGGTAATTATAGATCCATTGTGACCAGAGCCTGCTAGGGAAGAGTGATAGTCATATCATTAGATATTACTTATGGTTCGGTTTAAAGAAATTTATTTCTTATAAAAACTTTACAGTCCATTTACAATAAGAATTAAGTAATTACATTTCATTATAATAAAAACATCATTCACCTCTGGCACAACATGGTTAATGATGATAAGAGCGTTGGAAGTAAAGTGCAGCACTGCTGGGCTTATATTTCTGACCATACAGTGTGAATGTACAAGAAAATAAGAAAGTAGACGCCATTTCACAATTGAAACCAAATCTATTGCATCAGTGCGCGGGCGAACCAGTGGAGCATCTTTCTACAAACAGGAACGTATCTGGAAATGCAAGTGCCATTGTCACGCCTACGTTAAGGCGCTGACAACAGCTAACAGAAATCGACGTTTCGGTATTTTGGCCACGCCTGCTATTGCTCCGATTATCTAGCGCTCCTTTTTAAAGGGACGGTGATGAAGCGAACTTTCAAATAAGAAACAAAATCAATAATGAACAATGAGTCAATAGATGGCGCTGTGTTGTATTTATTGCTCTGTACTAAAAAATAGAAACAAATTAGGCAGAACGATTAAAAACATTAGTATGAATAATTATTATAATATTAATTATTATATGCAATTTTATTTAAAATGAATTAAAAACAATATACCTAAATGTAAGGAAAATAAAAACCCACACTACTTATACTAGCAAAATTTTCATTATTTTTAAATACACTATTCATTTGTTTGTTTTTTGTATAATATTATCTATTTATATATAACATACCATCATACCATAATACCATCACGCCTGAATTCCCCGAAGGGTTAGGCAGAGGTGTACCAATGTACACCCACATTTCGCCGGTATGTTTAGTTCCACAAGTTGTTTAGGGCACAAATCCAGACTCCGAGCTGCTACTGGGAATTTCATAGAAAAACCCAATAACACTTTGCTCGACCCGGGGATCGAACCCAAGACCTCTAGCGTAGCAGTCGTGCTTAGGACGACTAGACTAATGAGGCAGTCATAATAAGACAATAATAATAATATGTATATTATTGAAAGTAATAATTTTCTACTCCTAATTCCACATGCGGGGACCTCCTGAGCTAGACCCATATATTTTAAACCGACTTTAAAATAAGGAGGTTTTCCCCTACAAAAATTGTATTAGTATATAATGTTTGCGTATTATATATTTCTATACAATTGTTAGTGTCCATATCTCTGGGCAAACGTAACAGGTACTTATGAGTTTATTTTATTAACAAACAAGATTCCGCCTGCGCACGGTGGTCCAAGTGCCCTACAAGCGCGGGCATAAATACCTTACTTTATAAAACTTGTTAAATGGGATTTTTTCTGTAGGGTAAATATTAAAAAAAATGCTTCACTTATTACATTAATGCATTATTTACATAATTTAATACATTATATACAATTAACTGTACATATATGTACTGTTCAATATAAATTTAAATTATCAATATTTGAGATTTATTCTCCCTCGTTCGGAAATACATGTGATTATGATATTAAAGCTATTCATGAAAGGGTTATCATTAAATATGTATTCTTTTATATATTATACATATTATGTACAACAAAAGACAAGAAAACTAAAACTAACATCTTATTTTCAAATGTCAACATAACCACAACTAACTACAACAATCAACCTAATTTAAATTATACTAAATCCCTACTAATATTATAAATGCGAAAGTAACTCTGTCTGTCTGTTACGCTTTCACGCATAAACCACTCAACCGATTTTGATGAAATTTGGTACTGTGATAGACTAAAGCTTGAGAAAGGACATAGGCTACCTTTTATTGCAAAAAATAGTCTTGATGGGGTTGAAATAGGGGGTGAAAGTTTGTATGGGAGTTCGTCATTTTTCAAGATAAAACCATGAAACTTTATATTAAGGCACTTGATAAGAAATAAATACATATTTGTTTTAGCGTTTTTGAAATTTCAACCTGTGTGGGGATGAAATAGGGGATGAAAGTTCGTTTAGAATTCCAAACAAAGTCAAGTTTAGCCCCGGAACCGATTATGATGAAATTTGGAACAAAAATAGACTAGACCTTGGGAAAGGATATAAACTACGCTTTGTTGTAAAAAATGGGGTGAAATAAGGGATTAAAATTTGTATGGGAGTTGGTCATTGTTGAAGATAAAACGATGAAACTTTGAATTTAGGTACAGGGGATGAAAGTTCATATCGAACTTCAAACAAAGTCACGTTTTGAAGCCCAACCTCGGAACTGATTTTGATGAAATTTGGTAAAAAAATAGATTAGACCTTGGATGAGACCTGGATATAAGCTACGTTTTGTCGTAAAAAAAGGGGTTGTGATAAGGGATGAAAATTTGTATGGGAGTTTGTCATTGTTGAAACGCTGAAACTTCGTGTTTAGGCACTTGATAAGAAAAAAAAAATTGATATGGGGTTTTTGAAATTTCAAACTGTGTGGGGATGAAATAGGGGTTGAAAGTCCGTTTGGATTTTGACGAAATTTGGTACAAAAATAGATCAGACTTTGAGAAAGGACCAGTCAAAATCGTGTTGTCCACGCGGGCGAATCTGCGGGCGGAAAGCTAATTCTTAATAAATCTAAAACCTGCCTCGACATAACGCTCTTTTTCTTATGGGGAAGTTTCCGAAGACCAGTAATGAATGGGTCTGAGGTGAGTCTCTTAAGTAAGTAAGAGAAAGTCTGTTAAGTAAGTCCGTATTCGTAAGTACTCGCGACATTTTTCTCGTGTGATCCCGTCTGAAGGCCTTATAATTTTTGTTTTTAGATTCTGTTGCCTCTTCGGATAATTCCCCGATAGATAGTAAAGCATACTGTGCTACTTCAGCACCATGGATGAGGACTTTGTGAACGGAAGCTGGGAGAATAAACCACGGATATTCTTGAATTAAAAGTTGCGCGGTTTCCAAAGGATATTCATTAAATTTATCCGAATCAATATTAAAACCCGAGGACAAGGCTTGTAAAATTGTGGAACAACGTTCAATCAAATCTTTATTTAAGCCAGGAATTTCAACTGAAACTGCAGAATCAGAGAACAATAATTTTCTACTACTACTAAACTACTAGTCTACTATTAAACCTAATCTACGTCTAAACTCATTCTGAACATACGATTTCCTATCTGCTACTTGTCTCTCCTCATCATCCGACCTAACCTGCCACTTCTTAACATCCATCCTGTAAGAAAGATGAACAAAATATTCGAAAAAGAAAATCCAAGAATGTAAAGGAGATAGGCCAAACTCAAACCTACTTGGTCATGGTCGGTTCAACCAAATGGTATTATCCAGACACGTGTATTTCTGTTAATGGACACAAATTTGAGGAGGTAAAAAAGTAAAAATACCTTGGTACGCGGTTAAATGCATCTAGGGAGAGTGAGCAGGAAATAAAAACCCATATCGAAATCACTAGCAGATCTTTTAACAGGATGAAGCGTGTCCTCTGCAACCGTAACCTCAATCTTCTTTTGCATATTAGAATGCTTCGCTGTTCTATCTGGCCCATCCTTCTATACGGATGGGAGGTTTTGACGGATAAAGAAGACCTCAGGAAACGTATAGAGGCATTTGAAATGTTACGAATGAGGAAGTACTCCGACGAGTAAAGCAGAGACTTTGAAAATAATAATAATAAAATAAATGATATTTTGAAAACCTTCAAACAGAGAAAAGCTTCCTACTTAGGACATTGTTTGTTTTGATAGTGAAAATCTATATAAAAGTTAAAGAAAGATAACACAGCTTATCAACCTTTTTTCACTTGAATTTATCAAAAAACCTAAAGAACCGAAAAAACCGGGTACCCGGTTCCGGCTTGACTTCGGAACCGATAGAACCGGCTCCTTAAATAGGGCCGGTTCTCGATGCCTTAATTCCATTGAACGAATCCGAGCGTGTAGGGAACTCAAGCCATATTTGTAAATATCTTTATATTTTTGGTTTCCTTATATTTAACTCATAAAAGTTACTAGACAGATTGGATCAGTCATTTTCGTCTTTCACTATAAATATTTTGGCCAGATGATCTATAAAAACTCCGAAACAGGGGTTTCTAAAAACTTAGTCTTATCGTAGTGTGTTCAATCAGGGCATACAATTTGATTTTTGCAGAGCTTTCTGTTATTGTAACATCTTCTTTGGCTGGATAGCACTGATTTTTTTCTTTGACCAGCATGTAGTAACTAGGGTAGGTCCCCCATAGACTTCCATAACGACCGGTTATATGCCGCCTGCATCCAACGACTCTCAGCGACCATTACCTGGTCGTCTGTCCATCTTGTTGGAGGTCGCCCACACTGCTTTTTCCGGTGCGTGGTCTCCCATCGACAACCTTTTTGCCCCAACGGCCATCAGTTCTACGGGCTATGTGCCCCGCCCACTGCCGCCCACTTCAGCTTGCTTATCCTTTGAGCTATGTCGAAAACTTTAGTTCTTCTCATTCCTGATTTGGTCGCGTAGGGAAATGCCAAGCATAGCTCTCTCTATAGCTCGCTGAGTGACCTTGAGCTTTCTTATGAGGCTCATAGTGAGAGACCATGTTTCTGTGCCATAGGTCATCACTGGTGACACACACTGGTAAAAGACTTTTGTCTTAAGGCACTGCGGTAATCCCGACGAAAAGACGTTGCGAAGTTTCCCGAACGGTGCCCAGCCGAGTCGGATTCGATGAGTGACCTCCTTTTCGGAGTTGGACCTACTTAACTGGACAGTTTGTCCCAGATAGAACAGAAGCCAGGTAGTGCTTTTCTTTAAAAAAGGTGATAACACCTTCTTAAAGAATTATAGATAAATCTGGCTTCTGAGCCATGTCTATAAATTGTTTTTCAGGGTTATCACGAATCGTCTCGAGCGCAGGTTTGATGACTTCCAGCCTCCCGAACAAGCCGGATTCCAAAAAGGTTTTAGTACCATAGTCCACATACTACGCTGCGGCAGATTATACGAGGTTATTATACGAGGAATTTAATCTGCCACTATGCTTAGCGTTTGTGGACTATGCGAAAGCCTTTGATTCGATTGAAACTTGGCCGGTGCTGCAATCTCTGCAGCGGTGCCACATTGACTATCAGTATATCAAAGTGCTGAAGTGCTTATATAAAAACGCCACCATGTCGGTCCAAGTACAGGAACAGTGTACGGAGGCAATTCCGTTGCAGAGAGGTGTTAGACAGGGAGATGTTATTTCCCCGAAACTGGTTACCTCTGCAATGGAAGATGTCTTCAAGCTTCTAAAATAGAAAGGCTTTGGGCATTAACATAAATGGCGAGTATATCACTCACCTTCGATTTGCCGACGATATTTTAGTCATCGCAGAATCGCTGCAAGAGCTCAGCACAATGCTCAATGACCTCGACAGAGTTTCCCAACAAGTGAGTCTTACGATGAACATGGCCAGGACAAAAATCATGTCGAATGCCCATGACGCGCCCATTTCTATATCTATTGGGAACTCTGTTCTCGAAGTTTTTGACGAGTACGTCTAATGAGAAACCAATTAAACTAAAATATATTTTTTCTTTAAATAAATATAAACTACCTTACTCACAAAGTGCCCGCTCAGCTCTTGATATGCGTAGTATGATAGTGAAAACCGTTACAATACATATTTTGTTTTTTGAAACGCTATGTTCGTTTAAATCTAAATACACATATATATCCTCTGACTGTAAATAGGCAATATGCCTATATACGGTAAAATAAATCGAAGTAAACATAATTATAAGAAAATTTAAAAATATATATATTTCATTATCCTTTATCTCTTAAAGTGCACGTTTGGCGCACCGTGTGTCTTAAAACTAAATTCAGCTCTTGATATGCGTAGTATATTAGCGAAGACCACAACAAAGCCGGAATCAGAAATTAGTGAGTTAAAAAATTTTTGAGGTGCGAATGTCCGACCTCCCCCATACATTCGTTCCACTGTGCGAGGCCGGCTACCGGACACCGCGCTACACACGACGCCAACTGTTCGTGAGAAATAGTGTTTATTCTTATTTTATATGTAGGTACAATGTTTGATATTTTATTTGTTTAAGATTTATTGTATTGTATTATAGTATTATATATACATGGGCTCTTTTGCCTGAAATAAATAAATAAAACTCTATTTCTCATGATTTCCCGTGGCTTTAAAAACATTTTCTTGACTTCGGAGTTTCCGGGTACTATATTTTTTTATCTCTGAATGCTATTGAAGAATACAAGCAACAAAAAAAAAATATTTTCTATACTTAATAGCTTTTTGCCATATTGAGTAAGTAAAAGTAAACGTCTCTTTTTACTGTAATGAAAATGAAATAATTCTAGGAAATATATTAATAATTATTATAAAAACTTAAAATAAAATAAAAAAGATCACAACAATAATAAACTGCACTCGTCACCAACAGGTATCGAACTTGAGACTCCGAAATCTGAATCATAGCACTTACCACTAGGCCAACTGAACACAATCAATGCAGACGAATTGCGGTATACTTTGTAGCAAATAGCGTATAGTTTCATTACTGTTCGTGTATCTGTTTTGCCAATATGACATTATGACACTATAAAAACTGTTCTTTTTTATTACTTTCATGACATGTTTTTGTTTGTTAGTATAAAAGCGCTTTTTGGCCTGGCATTTTTGTACGTTTTCCATTTCTACAGGAAATATTTTTACTACTTAGAACTTTATTTATATTTATATAAACTATAGTTATAGTTCAACCATATCCTTTATCAATGTCTTTACGTCTTTCAATCTTATTTGGGAACAAAATAAAATAATTATGTAGGTATGTTTATGTGCGGTCTTAGCGTCTGGTGTACGTAACCAGAAGATGCACGTTCGAATCCTGCCCGCATGTCGTATTTTTCCTCCACTAAAATAACTTAATAGTGAAAAATCCCTAAAAAATACCTAAAAAATACAAAAAGACATATGTAATATGTTTTGAGGTATTTTTATGTTTGAAATTGTCAAACAACAAAATTCGTAATGAACGGATAGCGCGCGGAGCGAAGCGACATAGGTCCGTCTAGCAGCACGTCTATGCGATCACTGTCGGATTGCATAGAAAAGAAAGAGAAGCGCGGTGATACCACCCTCGCAGCCACTCGCAGCTTTTTACAAAACCATGAAACAATTAATTACTAAAAAAAAACTTAAGTTATCGAAAATATAAAGCAACCAAGTTCTGTATTTAAATATGATACGTTATTGTTATTAATTTTACCAACGTACATTGCTTAGTAATACAGATATTTTTGTTTAAAGTTCGTTTTAAGAGGTTAGTTTACAATTTTTTTGGATCGAGAAAACTTTTCAAAAACGTGTTTTCAAAGCAACAGTTTTCTCCGGAATATGTTCAAGTTTAACATACATTTTTTTCGCTGTCACAAACTTTATGGATTTGGCTAAAAACTTGTTTAAAATATGCCTATTTGGGTGTTGTCAGCGCCTTAACCGTTATAATGAGCTGACCCACTTGTAGTGACGTTGTTGCTCCTCATCAATACAGGTATGAATGTGGAGAAATGTTTTTAACAAGTATAGTGAGAGAATAAGGTCTAATTTTGCCTAGTAACATAAGGACAAGAATGTTAAAATACTTTTGGCAGTACCGTTTGTTGTTAAACCGTCGCGTCGTAGTATGTCCTTTTATTCTATTCTTCCCTGTCAGCCGTCACCTCCTGATTCTCTCCCTTTTCCATTATATCGGCCTTAACAATCCATTTATATTTTCTTTAATCTCCCTCCCTCCACGATCATATTAACCAATCTTTTATTCACATGTGTTTCATCCCTCATCAGGAAAAGATCAGCATATTTTGCTATTAGTTATAAAAATCTGTATTTCTGCCACGACTAAGCGTGAACGTACGTAAGTCTATTTTGAAAAACTCCCACATTTCGTAGAATAAACATAACACTAAGATTAACGTTTAACCTTTAAACTGGTTTTAACTTCAACAAAAAAGTACACTATAACGCCTACGTCTGTAGTTACAAAGTCCCATATTTGGCACATAAAAATAGTTTATTTGTATGTGGTGCGCGAGCGCATCGTACGCTGTGCATTATTGATGCGCATCGACTGTATCTCAACTCAGTACACTAATGGCCCACGTGTGCTGATATCGAATATCGACAAACATTACAGCACCCTGAACTTCAACTTTAAAAGGATTCAGTTAAGAAATAATTTCGTATGGCAATACATTTCATTCAAGTCCATTATTATGATAAAACTATAACCTTCGCTGTAATATTGGTAAGTAACACTAATGCGTTTTTGTATGCAGCAGCCATAAATATGACGTATCTTGAGGTACCGGAGTCTTTAAATGCCATGTAGAGTTTCTTGGTAACATAATGAACAGTACGCTACAGATGTTATTTATTGCTAATTTATAAAAAAATATCGATTTCTCTGTAAGCGGATTGTTTTGCAAGTCTTTAAAACTTTACGGATATTTGATATGGCTACATTGACAGCTGTCATAATTTACGCGCGAAGTGAACAAGCACGTTCGAATATGGAACACAATTAAATTCGGAATTGACAGTTGAACGAAAATTTTATTTTCAAGTCGTCTGGAGTCCGAGGCTGGCGGTCGATAAATCCTGTTTGACGTATACTTCAAGGGCGTGTAGCTATTTATAGCGTGTCTCGAGCGAAGGCCGCCGTTCCAGGCACCGGCTGGAAGGACGCCGCGTCCGGACGAACGCGAACGTTCGGATCGGCGCTCGAATTTTAATGTTTTTTTCTCAGAACCGCCATGGCAAAGAGTGCCGCCTTTTCGGGTTAGATGTGTGTAGCAACTCAAGCAGGTATCGGAGCGAGAGCCGAAGCGAATCTGTTATAGCCTGTGTTGAGAAATGTAATTTAGGAATCATTTTCAAATTAAAGAGATTTATGGCCAACACATCTTAAAAGCTTAATCGGAATCAAATGCGAACTTAATGATACGGCTTTAGGTAATAATTTATAGAAAACATCTGCATCGCATACAGTGTTCTTAAAAATCTTGAGGGGATTTGTAATTGAATAGCTGCAATATATTTTCATTACGAAACACTACACTATAAATGCTTTAGAAATAAATCTTGGCTTAGTAAGACGTCTACACAAGCTAAGTTACATCTCAATTCCCATTCAACACAATTAAGACAAAGTTGGCACGATTACGAAACCCCCATGGAAAGTTCCGTTAGATTTTAATACAGAATATTATTAAACGGGTATTTATTGTTATTATAACGTTGCATTATTGTCTGCTATTATCTGATATTATGACAATAGTGATGCAACAAGGAAAACAAACGCCAATGGTTATAAACAAAGTGACGAGGAAGCTTAAGCGGGTCAATGCCGATTTGCAAATCTCTTTGTATCAAGTATGGAATGTATCAGAGTGTAGCATCCCACATAAATGACCAAGGAGGGAAAGAAAAAAGTAAAAAACAACCTCATAATTTAATATCCCAATATAATAAATCCCAATCTAATCTAAATGAGTTAAATGACAATATTTGGAATTCTGATTTTTCAATGGTTCAATTTTGTGATTTCATAACAATTGTTACATTGTTCACGTTATACTCCGTTTGGTAATTTAATTTGCTACCTCGACATTTATACATTGAGACTAGATTGGCATTATATTATAACAAAAATAAGTTCATATTTAAGTTACCCATATTTAAGTTCAATTCATTCATTTTTGTAACTTACTTCAAATGTTATTGAGTTAGTTTAAACTTTCGACTCGGTAATCAATTCTTCTTGGATAGGTATATGAGATTGGAGAAAATTGCTCACAATTCAAGACGATCAACGTTTTTATTACTACTGCCCTTTATCATAGCGAATTTCAAAGGGTCAATTATTAAAAACGTACACTTTTGTAATATCGTTAATTGCGACCTCAGATCAAATAAAAAGTAAAGATGGAACTTTGCGAACAAAGAAGTGAGGCCGGCTAAAACTACGCCTAACCGTGTACAACACACAATTACACGCAAACATGTATTAGTTAACTACACCTTATCTTGTCAGTCGAGCTTCCGATAGCTCGATAGCTCGACTGACCTCACTTCTTTGTTCGCAAAGTTCCATCAAATATTTTTATTAGATCTGAGATTGCGAAATTGTTTTTTTTTTAATATATAAAGACACTAATCCTACGCTATAATCGATAGACCGTAAACCTTCGAACGAATATTTATGCCAATTCGAAAAATAGTAGGATTTTGGAATGAATTTGTGTAACCTAAAAACACGGTATTTAGTGTTTCTACATAATGGTAGACTATGGATTTTGAAATGGTAGTGCTAATAAATTTCACATTTTCAACTCCCAGTTCTGCTAAGCTCTTAACGTGCGTTATGTAGGGAAGTCGACTCCTGCGCCGGAGATCTCGTTAGTAACCGATTTGAATCAATCATCTGTTTAGCCGAATGATCTCACCAATTTCATATAACTACATAAGTTATAACCTGCTGATGGAAACGAGTTATTCACATGCTTTTAGATGATTGGCTAGATAATAGCAGAACATAACATAACATTGTGCTAGTATTCCCCCAAGTGTTAGGCAGAGTTGTACTATGTATACCCACATTTCGCCTGTATGTTTAAGTCCCGTGTAAAAGGGGGCGAGCCTATTGCCAGACTCTGTGTTGCTACTGAAAATTTCATTCCTCTAGCGTAGCGGTCACGCTTGGATCCACTAGACTAATGAGGTATTCTAGAGCCTAGATTAAACTTTTGGTATATTTGCTTTTTACGAAACAGAATAAAAACCACTCAGCTCTATTTCCCCTCGTAAAAGACCAACGCCCACAACAGCGCAGACTAAGATACGACAACAAATTAGCCCTACCGAGCTCCACGCTCTCCATTTTCCACTCAGGGCCTCTAGCCATGTGTATTAAAATTTATAATAAATTACCAAAACACATTAAAGAAATTGACTATGAAAATAAATTTAAAACTGAACTAAAAAAATACTTAATACTTAAAAGTTATTATAGTATAAAAGAATATATGGCTGAAAAATAATTGTAAACATAAAAAGTGAAAGAATTATTAAGATATTACTAAGTACCTATATAGATATAATAAGATTATAATTGAGTCTTTAATTTGTTAATAAATTCTATAAGCTAATTAGATATAAGAAACTAATGCTGTGCCCTAACAGGGTTCATGTTCTGGAACATTCAAATCTTCCCAACACCTTGTAAACAACATGATTGCAATAAAGTTTATGATTTAAACAAATGCAGATACATATTAGGACATGCAGTCATGGATAAAGGAAACAACAACACAATATTGGCCCTAAAGCAATAAATGGATAAACCCAAGGCAGAAGAACAACCTCCTTACATAACACTGCATTAAGTTGATGTAACAAAATGACGGGACGGACGTTGCGCAGGAGTTTGACACTGCATCACTTTCGTACAGTGAAAGTATGATTTATATTAAGGATACGATGGCGACCTTTTATTGTATAATAAATAATGGAAGTCTTGGAAGCAAGTGAATGCTGCTGAAAGCGAATTTGCATTGTGTCTGGAACCTTCTGAGCAAGATGGTTTAACTCAACTGTAGTTATTTATTTTGAATCCTAAATTTTTAGCATATTAATGGACTCATGTCCATATTAGTATTATTATTATACTAGCTGACTCGACAGCTGTTGTCCTGTTTTAGCTATGAATATTTAATTCTAACTAAAATAAATAATAAAAATAGCGCGCGAAGTTAAAATTGTCGTTAAGTTTTCTGATATTTTTAAATTTTCTGCGCAATTTTCTGAATATTTAACAAATAGAACCACCGCTCTGACTTTGTCCACTCTACCTTCTTTGTCCAGGCTATTTTATTATGGAATGCTCTCCCAACCGAAATCAGGATGACAAACACTCGACTATCTTTTAAACACAAATTGCGTAAATACCTCCAAGATTGTACCCTCGCGAATTCATCATCTTGAATTTGCCCTATCTGTATAGTTTTATAAATATGTATTTATATATATATTTATGTATAAGTTATATATATAATTGTTTTATGTATCGAATGTACTTGTTTATGTATAGTTTATTAATATAATTATTTTAGTCTACGCTTATTTCGCTTTATATTTCGAGTGCACTACTGTTATTTTATATTTCTCTGCATCACCCTAAGGTTGTCTGGCAGAAAATGCCTAATGGCATTAAGACCGCCTTTGTACCGACGGTGCATAAAGTATAAATAAATAAATAAATAGAAAACTTAAAAGAAGATTAATGAAATCGGTACAGTCGTTCTCAAGTTATGGCGGGACAAAGGGAAATCATCATCATCATCATCATCATCATCATATCAGCCTACCGCCGTCCACTGCTGAACGTAGGCCTCCCCCAAAGAGCGCCAACCATCCCGGTCTTGGGCAGCTCGCAAAAAAAATTTGAATGTCAATCAAGAGACAAAGCAGTCCAAGCAAACGATCAATGTAATTTATCTTTAATCGGTTATTTGCGAAAATCAACACGTCACACTATTGCCAGTATAATAAAAACATAAACTATAAAATATCACTTAAGTATATATTGCATGAAACATTGAGAAATTACCTGTCTTTAAAGCATATTAAATATACATGCAATATATCTTTCAAGCACTTTGCCGTGTTGCCAAAAACATGACGTGGAGGCGAGTGTGGTATGTACCAAATGTGATTCAGTGTTCAATATTGGACAGAGATTTACTTGCGCACTTTGAACGTGTTCCTGATGACATCGTCGATTACAGGAACATACATAAATGTGCAATTTAAAATGCTTTTAGAAAATGAGTCTATTCCTAAATGAGACCGAGTCTCCGCGCTGAAGTTTTAGTTGTTAACCGATATCCAGTAGTATAATAAAAATTAAAAACTTACATAAATTTCTGCCAGTGTTATCTTTAGAAAGTGTAAAAAGAAAAATGTCTTGTCTTGGAGAGATAACAGCTAGGACACCACATTATGCAAATAATTACTGCTCTATCATTCAGTTTGTTTCATCACGTTTATCTCGCACTTAATTCTTGATAGAATGGCATGGAGGAATTGTAAAATGAAAACATATTCCATGACGCGCGCTCTACCACATGGCAATACGTAACTTGTTTGCGAATAAATATACAAAGAAACAAAGCAAAAAACACGTGAACATGAGTGTTTGTATGTTCGCAGTTCATATCTGGTGGTAATTTATTGTGGCGCCATGTTGCGGTGAAGCGACGCATGCGCCGCTCCGCAAACTCACCTCAATCATTGTCATAGACGAATACTAGAAATAAAACTCTTATAGCATTATGTGCATCGTAGGAAAAGATGAATAATGTGTCTATAGAATAAGCATTATGTTATTAGATCCAGATTTTTTTGTGTTTTCTATACTTAGCTCTAGTTTTTGTTAAAACATTTGAATGTAACCAGACCATTTTTGGTTATCATTTGATTTCCTTATTAGATTAAACAGTCGCGACAGCACGTCACGCGCAACCAAGTTACATAGACCAATCCCAAAATGGCATAATGATATAATTATAGTCAGTCTAAGTATCTAATCGAGTCTTTTTTCAAATTTTTCTGTCTGCGTCCCTTTGAATAGACAGAAAAATATCCGATTCGATATTTGCAATTCCTTGGCGTAAGTACGTCTACTTTATCGGAGGCCATAACTCGTCTGGACAGGTTCCGTAGGCGGGTTGGGTTGCAATAAAAAGCGGGGTGGTTACCGAACGGAGCCGGGTCGTCGCCCCCGCGCGGCCTTCGCCCCCCGCCCCGCGGCCGCGCAGCAAGGACGTCGCCCGTCGTTGCATAACCACTCGCACGCAAGTCGTTGATACCGTTCTGAGATGCGCTCGGTGTCGTCGTATAGGCTGCGCGAGCGCACCGGAATGAAAATAAAAGCTGTATGTATGTATTAAATCGTCTTATTGATATTCATATAAACGTCCATTAGGTACTGAAGTTTTTACGGGACAGCTACGAGTTATTGATGTTATTCATCATAATTAGACAATTTTCACTTTCCGACGTCTTGCAGTGATACTTGCGTTCATGATTTATTGATGAAAACATAATACGTTACCATTGTTTTGAATAGCGTCATCGTTACTAATTCAGATCGAATCAGAACATTCGCGGAAGCATAACTTCATTAGAAATGGTGTGTTTATCTTACTAATAAGAACGTGATCTTGGTAGAACTACATTGTGGCCTTTCCGAGTTTCCTCGATACATATCAAGTAAGGAAAATTCTTAGCCCGGTTTTCTACGTACAAGATTTTGCATTCCCAAGGACCTCATTAATATTCAGAGCGTATTTACATGCCTCCGTAGATAGATGAGACTAATGGTAGGGGGCCAATTGAGTCTCGGACGTGCGCCTATAATTGTAGGAACTGGCTGCAGGGCCGAGAGGAGCCGCAGGCGCACATTATAATAGGCTCCACTGCAACTAATAATAATTGTGTTGTAGGTACCTATTGATAAATGTCAAAAACGATTTATGGCTTTGTTAAAGTAGAGTTTAATTCGCCATTAAAACGCTTTTAATTATGGGAAATTTATGTTTTACGTTAATTATAGACTGTTTAAGTATTTAATATTCGTAGAGCGTGGTCTAAAGTAGGTGACTTACTTGCATTTATTATTTAAGTAGTAATTATACTATTAGTTGGCAAGGTCGCAGTGTGCAGCGGATATATCGACTGAAATGACTTTCATTTCCTAAATATTGTAGGTGGTAAAGGAATTATATCTACGCTATAATATTTTATCCAAAACTGTTTTTAGCGTATTTATTAATACTTAAAAATCTTCACCAAAGAGACTTCCTTACATATTTAATGTCATTTTCTTATTTTTCCAATGTGGAAATCAATATTTCATTTTTCTTATTGATGACGATGAGTATAGATTTATAAGTAATCGTCCAGTGCGCTCTGGACACTCATCTTAGTTTTTAAAGTGCACAGAGAGTCTTCTATCTCCGTCTACAGGTTAATAATTTATTTTGGCTTCCATATTTTCTAGGTTAGAGGTAAAACTTTTTGTAACCAGGAATTATTTTCATACTTCAGAAAATTCCATGGAACCCTTGTGACTCTGGCAAGGCAATGTACATATTCATGTGCGGCTCCCCCGCGCATTAAGCAAACTATGCGTGAATTATTGGATAATTTACCTAATAAATATGTTAATAATGGTTGATGTGGACCCCACTTTAACCTTAGTGTACGTAGATAAAAGTATGGCTGGCATAAAGATGGTAGATTTATATGGATTTAAATGTCTCAACACGTCTCACCAACCATCAATCACCGGAATCCGCACCACAATGGGGATCAGCAGTGTTCGTAGAAATGTCAGCGTCGACAACAACAGCTCTTACCTGGAACAAAGACAGATACGGTTAGCTACTGCAAGTAAGCTTATAAAGTGCGGCCATGAAAACTGCAAAATATACTTAAGTATTTGAGGGAATTGTCTGAATATTTCATCGTCGTTAGCCTATTACATTGTCCTTCTGCTGGTGACGGCTTCTCGCTCCTTAAAACGATAGGGATTAGGCTGTAGTCCTATAGCAGATGTATATAGTTAAGAATATTTAAATCGACAGTCGACACTTATTAACACGAATCGCACTAACGCGTGAAACAGATTTTGCTTTTCAGCCCGAAACGCTCCGTCCCCAATGTACCTATCTGAAGTTTCAATACAACACAATATTGGTACCAATTTACTGAAAACCCTAATTTCAATTTTAAATATTATTGATGAAATTTGTTCGAAATAAGCTAGTGCACAAATTTTAGGATAAAATCCAAATGGAAAAACGACTAACCTTCTTAATTAAATAAAAATAACAATTTATCAAGACACTGGCATTTTAAAGTGTTATAAAGGCAAAATACTGCTGACATTTCTCGTCTTAAATAGCAATACAAACTGCGCTCCGCGAACTTTATAGCCTCATATATATATAATCAATCTGGCCGTTCACATCCAGCGGGCTTAGGAACAAAGGATTAGCTAAGCCTTCACCGTTTATATTCTAAATATCAACTTAGTTTCGCAAACACACTCTGTTTACGGGTCCAATGTAATTTTCTGTGTGAAATCATGATGTATCGTGAGTAGGTACTTATGGTGTATTGTATGGGAGTTTCAGATATCATATTTCAAGCACTTTGGCAGCCATAACTTGTATTTCATAAATAAATCTCGTGAGAATGGTTGGTCTGGCAACGGTACATAATACACTAGATACTCTTTAAAGGTTTCTACTACTTACCTACGTATCTACTATTACTATGATATTTCCTTACAGAGTGACATAGTTTTCTTTAACCTACACAATCTTTAAAGATGTTTTAAACATCTACATTGTTAAATTGGCGATGCGAATAATCAGTTTTCCGTAAATGTCAATGGCATAGATTAATTTTAGACAATTTTATATATTTCGTGTCCTTATTAAAAGACGTTTGCAAGAAAGAGATGTGAATAAAATCAATTAAGTACGAATTGCAACAGAATTGGCATGATACACAATGTTGTTTGCAGACAAGATTTTAAGTTAAGGACATAGGAAGTAGATGCAATGCAAATGTGACTCAACTGACGTAATATGTCACAGTATTGCGTAAAAATAGCTTTGTCAGAAGTGTATAAAAAGCTAGCTAAACTTTTTATCGAGATACGAGAAAAGGCTATTGGATAATATCGAGGTTAACAAGAAATATGCGATAGTGAAGTAAATGCATCCATAATATGCCACATTAAGCTGTGTGATTAATTTTTTTAATAGCTTTTGCGTGCAGTGTATAAGAGAAAGCAGTTTGAGATTAAAGAGTCCCCATTTCAATATGACCTCTCGACAAAAACATATTGGAGATGAATTAAAGAAAAAACTTTGCGTTTCAGTGGTTCGTCTACAAGTTTACCTAATCGAATTATGGAGAAGTTGAAAATGACTAAGTATTTTGCTTTTGTTAATTTTTTTAATAGATCACCTAAAAAAAGAACTATACTCATTTGTGTGCACATTCTTTTTTTTTACACGAATTACAGCTGCTTCATACATTTTATTTTGTAGTCCATACACTGCGTGGCATTGTGTTGAACGAAACATATTTAATAACAAAACACAGCCGTCAGTGACCCGTACGCTATCGGCGCGATCTGAAGCGGAACACGGCCACAATGCGCAAGCGCATATATCGATTACGATAACGCCCCTGACGCGTATCAACTGAGGCCGGGTTTATGAGGGCGAGTCCGCATAGCCAGATAAGAGATGCGAATATTTTACTTATAAAATATGCCGCAACGCATGCGTTTGCCGTGATATAAAGTTATCTTTTATTTATGATAAAACTTCAAGCATTCGATTCGATTGCTTGACATACCATCACGCCTCTATTCCTCCCAGTGTTTGGCAGAGATGTACTGCTGCACACTAACCAGGCACAAATCCAAACTGAATTACTACTGAGAATTTCATAGACAAACTCGATGACACTTTGGTAGACCATGGTAATGACCAAACATTTATACAGTGTGAATCTGGTAAACAAATATTTTTTTGTTTTTGTCCAATAGAAATTGTGGATAATTTCAGATCTCGGGACTGAGGAGACCCCGAAGGAATTCAGAGACGTCTCATCTCATCATAATCAAGTCGGTCAGAACAAAAACATATACTATAATAAATCCATTCACCGTCACAATACGTTCATTAAAGTTACCGGTGGCTTTACCTACATCGTTCAATGTACAATAAAAATCCATATAAAGCCTAGGGAAAATATTAATTCATGAATTGTGTCGAGTTTTTTGTGGTGCAGCAGTCATATATGGCGACCACACACGTATCGCATGATGCATTGTGGTCGGTGTGAGAGACCACAGAATAGATTTATGGCGTACAGCGCCGGCGTGTATGGGTAGTGTTACAGCGTCCCTACATGTGGATTTATTTTGTTTATGGTCAATAGGTGCATAGCTACAGCGAGGCACTGAATGTTACACGCATCGCACGCTCAGGTGCGTGTGTGGTCCAAGCTATACGCGAAAGTCGGATACTTTACTGCCAATAAGTTTTATTTTTTGAAAGATCTATCTTATGTTAATGTAAAAATCAATTGCCGTAGGTACATTAGACTCCCAAAATCTCGAATCTTTCTCTCTCGCGCATTTTTTGGTGTTCGTAATAATCGGGACAACAATTAAAAAATTATGTTTTCGTATTTTTGTATGAAAATGTCAATAGATAGAGACATAAAATTAAAAGAGAAAAAAAATTGAAAAAAATTTTGATTGACAAGGCTAAATCCAAAAACAATAGTTCATCTTTATGTCCTTGACATTAAAGTTCACCGTATTCTCCAAACCCATCACTTGCACCAAACTAGATAAACCATGTAAAAGTCGAACGTGCTCAATAAATGCGATAAACATGCGATATACTTAGAGGCGATAAGTCGCGCGACACCGAGATAATTCGCGCGACAACGCGACAGTCGAGCGTTTGTATGTAAATATTGTCTGCTACAGATTTTGCTAAGTTGGGATAACACGTGCGAGCCTTGTTCGTTGAGTTGACTCATGAGGTCTGTTGCTACGACAAATCTTAGTCATAATGTAAGTTTTTATGGATCTATAAGGCTGTTTGAATTATTGAATGATTAAAATCGTTTTTCAATTAGTCATGATGAAGAACAGCAATGTTTATGCGTTAGGTTTAAATCAAATATTGTTCGTTTCAAGAATAACACGAAGTATAGAGTCAATTTGTATATCCATATTTATGAATTATAACTAGCTTCGGCTTTCACGCATGTCATGACAGATGAGAAGTTAATTTAGAAAGAGTGACCCTAATTTTTGACGAGCGGCTTAAAAACATAAATAATTAACGACATACAAGACAATGCTTTTAAGCCAAAATTGAGAACTTACGGATTAGCAACATCAACATCGTTGGGTCGATTCCGAGATTTTCGTAAATGGAACGTGAGATATCGCGTGCAAAATTATATACGTGATTAAATTTCGCGATTTCATATTTCGAATTGCGGTGCAACTGCCGCGTTTGTTTGCGCACGCGCGTTGCGCAAACGTAACCGTCGAATCGCCACAAAGTGACAACCCACAATTTATCAAGCAAATAACTGCAACTGTTTGAGCTCAAATTTGTAATACGACCTTCGGTTCCCTTTCCCATGAGAAAAGATGAAACAATATAATACCTCAGTGTAGCTTTTCTATGAGTAATTATTTTTTTTAAACTATTGTTCGTAACATTATACTGTATTAAACAGATATAATAACCGCGAATAGGGTCAAGTATACCGGAAACTGCGCACGCGCAGCTTGCTCCTATTCAATCTTTATCGTGGAACACAATGGCCGTACAATATTGCAGCTCTATCTATTATTGTTGTACTTTTTCAATTGTGCGTACGATTTACGCAACGATTTGAGTATCAAGTTTGACATTAAAATAACACTTAAAAGACAATGTCCAATAAGTAAGCACTGTTATTTCAATTTGTCAATGACCAACAATGTTATGGTGTACCGTGCCACGATCCACGATACCATGATCTTAAGGACTCCAGCTTAACTCCATTACATTTTAATCTGACGCGCTCCAATTAAAAAATCAGGTGAGTTTTAGTGATGTTCTTACTTAAACCTAGCTTCGTCTCCAGCAACACACGCCAATTACATTAATTGGCGCGTTTAATTCTCTTTTCACCGAAGCAAACGAGTGTTGATAAAAATCCACGTTTTCCACATTCCGCACATTTGCATTTATCGGCTGCAACTTGAAGGAACGCCAACTCTCTCGAATAGGGCTGAGGCATAAAAAAATAAGATTTAAGATTTTTTCACCATACATTTCGGTAACACCATTTTTGTCAATGCTTAAAATTATGTTAAATGTTTTGTATTTCCAGACCGCAAAACGGATTTAAATATGGAACACCGGAAGTTAGGATGATAAAAATCCCATTTTTAAGTACGATCAAACAACATAACAATTCAAAGATTAATGATAAATTGTAGGAGGTACCTACCTATGGTCATTTGTTGTTCTGTACTGAATTGTGACGCAGGGAAGTATAAGTCAACTTAGATTTGTCTCGAACCTAAGACGACAGTACCCGGATACTTTCTTTCCACTGATAACCCTATCAAACCAGCCCTATTTCAGGTAATACTCAATGTGATTAATGGCGATGTAATAGCTCTATTACGTGCCTCTGCCAGCATTGCGAGAAAAGCCCGTCCCCTTCCAGCAACAAGCGTATTAATTGACATTTGAGAAAGTCGATTTAATTGCGAACATTAACCGAAATGTTAAGGTGTCAGTAACGATTATCTTTCGACTTTTTAGGGCTCCGCAAAAGGTTAATAAAGAGGTATTCAAGTGTTATCGTGATAAATATCTTCATTGCATCGGGATGAAATGTGCTCATAAATTTCGTTCTGGTTCATTGTTTTGTTTAATGTTAATCTAAGTGTCAGGGCCACTCAAAGCACAGCTGTGGTGAGCAATTAATAACTGTCGTCAACATATTTCTGACTTATTTGCAAGTGTCAATTACGCACCCAAATGTTTTCACACTGACATTAAATTAATGTGTCACTAAGTAAATGATATTTAATAACTGTTTTCTTTTTTTTATATACTTAATCTTGCCCGCACCCGCAATTAGCGCTACAAATTATAAATATGATTTGCTGAATCTGGCTTTTTAGCCCCTCTGATCTAAATTCTCAAAGTTTTCAACAACATTGTCGATCAGAGCTACCTTCAGCATAATGAGGTCGTGCGCTAATAATATGCGCACACGCGATGCAACATAACATTGCGAACATTACACCGACGATTACAGCATACAACATAATTATACATAACAACAATTATAAGTTTTGTGAGAACGTTACAAGTGGCTGACCACGTTGGAACACAAGCTAGGTGTGAGCCAGTTATTGTAATTTCTTCATTGTTTCATATTGACAGTCTTTTTTTTGGAACCAATATCCTGGTCTTTTCCCATATTATCTTGAACTTAGACTAATCTGAACTTAGTTACTTAACACATATAGAGATACCCACGGTAATGGTTTTTTAGGTCTTCCAGCTAGACCTTAAAACCCTTCAATAGGACAATAAGAGTCATATCCGTCTAAACACTTCGAATATACACCGTACTGACATATTTTACAAGAGCATGTATTGTCTTCTGTCGTCGCATTGACAGATTGCAATAATGGCAATGAGTTTTTAGACCAAGTTGACAGATAACTTTCAATTTTTTTTTTTTCTGTTATTTTCTCATAAAGGCCATTCGTAACCTTTCTCAAGAATTGGGCTAGCAACAACATTTTCTTAAATCCGACTGGTAGTTCCGACATTCAAACAAACAAACTTTTCAGCTTTATATTAGTAGATTATCTCTCTAGTATCAATAGCATAATAGCCAAAACCGGTCTTAAACTAGAGATTTAAAATTCAGAGAAAAATATCCATAGTACCCTAGAGGACCTCTAGGACGGGATTTTGGGAAATTCCAAAGGAATTTGGAATGAAGACCGTCGCGTGTCACGACACAAGACATAGCTAGTACTTATTTTATGTTCTAAGCGAACTTGAACAGAAACAATATTAAGTTACAGATCTATTTCTAAGTTGCATATAACTTGAGTTGTGGTGTAACATAGCATGCACTGTTGATACGATTGTCTCACAACACACCGCGTACTTATTCCCTCAGAGGATGTAACGTAAACGCAATCGTAAACCTAACCGTATCCTTTTCTGGTTGGGTTTGCGTTAAAAATCATGCGTGATTAGTGCTTTTTTTTTAAACTTACTAGCTGTGTGGGTCGCACATTACTAGTATCCTTGTTAACCCCTCGTGGTAAGCTAAAGGCTTGTGTTACGACTTACGAGTGGGTTCACATCGGGAGTGCAATGAGTGGGTCTGAAATCGGCGCTAAGTCCGACGCGCTAGCCATTAGGCTACCTTCAAACAAGTAATTCATCAAAGTTATTAAAACATGTTTTATGAGTAAGGAGTATGCCAAAAATAGACGATCAACCCCTTAAATGTTTGAGGTACTATTTATTGATATAGAAAAAAAAATATGTATATAAAAGCTCATAGATAACAGTAATGAGTTGGACAAATACGCAGGATTAATGGTTGATCTCTCTTAAAAAGTCAGTTTGATGGCCAGGAATATCTTCAGGAATCACGTAATTTCCTTCATAAAATCAACTGATATCAAACGCGCACTATGGTTATGGTGCAGATCGAGTGCTTGCGACAAGAGGGCGCCACCGTCTTCTCGAAGATGTAAGATTTATGCGCCAGCGTCGTGCGCTTAATATTCTACATCCGGCAGCCACTTTCCTAACAAGCGTGTTTGAAAATTGCCGCATCTCCAGCGCAACACGGCACAATAAATGAGGAACATTTTCTATCTTAGTTTGCGTTTTGAAATTCCCTATCTGGTAAAGCTAAACATGAGTTTTGTTTCAGACAAAGGATAAGGACGGACGGTGATTAAAGTTTGTGATTGTGTTCTATTTTATTTATTAATGTACATTATTGAGACTATAGTATACATACTCATTCCAATAATGAAATTGTTGTCAGAACGAGAAGAAAAATTTTTCATTCTTGGAAAATAAAACTGTGGGAATTACTGATATTGGCTATTAATTTCCAAAGTATGATCTTTCCCGTATTGTCGGCTAGGTCTTTATTTTTTTATAAGCAGCTCACGGATTTACGACTACTCGAAGAAGTTCTTTGATACCACACCTATTGTTACGTCACGGACACATCCTCAATTTCACTTAACGTTTTTATTCAGAACGATTTTATGATTCGAAACGAGTTGTGCCCATATTTGTATGGCGGTAACATCGCAATAAATTCGTACAAAGTACATTTTACCAGAAATGTGTTTTAAAGACAAAACGTGCACTATGGCATGGTTAAGTTGCAAATTTTATAGTTTGAATAAACCGCCCCTGATGCCTGCGGCCAGTTCAAAGGGCTCCCCTCTGGCCCGCAAGACTAGGACACGATATCACAGCACCAAATAAACTAAAGTACACCTTAAGATTTACTGTATAAAGTCGGTTCTACAATAGAGTGCGGTCGCTATTGTCAAAAGCTTAAGCATTACAAAGTGGGCGCATGTCACGCCAGCACCAAAGAGCAAAGGTTCCGAACACTAAAAATGGGAATAAGCATTACTTTCGTTTGGAAACGAACAATGGCCGCCGCACGGTGGGTTTATGGGAGAAATCGCTCGCGAACTAGGAAGCAAGTAAATCGAACTACACTAATTTGTTTTGCCTTTTGCAGTAAACTGAGAAAGCTACGTTTATGGGTTAAGCAACCATGTATGTAATGGCTTTCGAGTGGTTTTCAATTTCACATGAGGGAATAGAATCATATGAATTATCTGAAATAGCTACCTACTAGCTAATACTTCCATACATCATCGCATTTTATTGTACTTTCTTTGTATATTTCGATGTTTAAGAATTTTTGGAACGCGTTTTCTTAATTATCTCTAGCAGTGCAAGAAACTTTTTCGTGATTTCGTTGTTTATGGCCATTTAAATAATTACGTTTAGATGCAGCATTTTTAACATGGCTGATTGCAAATTCTGTTTACAAAGTACACCTACGGCTTTATAGTTTGTACTAAGAAAAACTTCGATTGCATCAGTTAACGTGCTTCTCTAACTAACCTAGAAATAGTGGCGAAAAATTACGAACAAGGCCGATGAGACAACATGTTATTGCGCCTGCGCAGATTCACTGATAGCGGACCAAGAGGAAAAACAGCCGCGTAGGCAGGTGCACGTAACTAAAATTTTGTCTAATGAATGGATTTCAGACCAAAATCTAGCTCCACATTGTACTATCGCAACATCTTACTAAGAAAATGCTATTCATAAACCTGATTAAAATCTGGGTTCGCAATTTTATTTCAACGTAACTGATTATATCATTGAAATAACACTGGTTTTAGGATTCTTTGAAAAACGGTAAACTAGTTTCCACATGATCCGTGGAATTCTGTTATTACTGTTTTTTATGAGCCATATTGAAATTTAGGTTATGTTTTACATGTATATGGAGCAAATGTCAAGTGACTCTGAGACCGTCCATGAATATCACAAAAAGACGACAAGATTACCATTTACAAAATACATATTATAATGGTGAGTACCTTCACAGAAACTAAGTTTAAGAAAAAGATCTCTGACCGTGTTCTCAAATTAACTTACGATTAATAACATTAAACGCCATATTTTTTCAGTCTGCTAATGGCAGTGTTGTTTATGAGAATTCCCCAACATTAACGTTTAATTAAGATTTGAATCGTGGTGGCGACTCGTCTTCGCTTATCTTAACTATCCATCAAATGTAGCGACATCTAGGCAGCCGAGATAATCTTCTGTTGACGTACAGTTAAGGAATTAGGGTTCAGTATTACAAATAAATATTTTTTAATGACGTTTTATTTATGTTGTCTTAATTTGCGATTTTCAAAATCTTAGGTTTTATGAGTGTGAAGTGTACCATGTCCAGGATTTGTGAAGTAAAATCTAAAATACCTACAATAAAGTAATTTAGAAATTAATCATCAGCCAAATTACCGCTTAATAATATTAATTTAGATTAATAATTTATTCATCAATAAAGACTGCACTAAAATAATTTCTAGGCTTGTTTGGCCTTCTGTCAAAAAAGATATGCGTGAAGCAACTGGGCGTGCGTGGGGTCGTTGGCAAACTCACACTCAGTTTCCTCATCTAGGACTTGGCAAGATCATAGTTCATGTTGCAGCATTCGTCTTACGAAAAAGGTGTCTGCAAATCAACACGATTGTGACAATTATATTTTTTGTCACCCGTCTGAGTTTCGAAGATCAAAGACCTGTCGAGTGGCTACAGATTGACTTATTTGTTATTGCACGTGCCATCAATATAGCTAAATTCGGAATAAATTGAAATATTTTATGTAGCTTTTATCATTTCTCAAAACAGAGGGTAACCCATGACTTTTTTCAAGATGCAATGTATCTCCTTACCAATACAGAGTTACTTTTGTATTTATATGATTAGATTGCTCATCGAAAATACTGTATGGAAAGATTTTAATTAAAAAAGTCTTAGTTTTATACGGAACCATACCATTGCTACCGGAACCGGCGGCGCCAAGCCCAGTCTAATCCTATTATTTAAGGTGTCACCACAGCTAAAGGTGTGAACAGCTTTTATAATCCCTTGACCTATTATCCCCAGTAGGCCGTTAGTCGGAAGAACAACACGGCATTCCTAAGACGTTGCATCATATTGTTTAATGCTCATCTGACGATGAGTAATAGCCCGTTAGAGCCTTAATTTGTTGGTGACGTATGATAGCTAATACATAATAGATGATGTTGGTTGTAAAAGTGGCTCTTATTGCACCTCTTACTCAATATTCGCTTTTATGACTGTGTCATAGACCTTTACCTACATAATGCATAATTAGTCCATTGGTCCTAAGCGCGACTGCTACGGTAGAGGTCCTGGGTTCGATTGCCCGGTCGGCCAAAATGTTATTGGGTTTTTCTAAGAAAAAAAACAGTAACAGCTCGGAGTTTGGATTTGTGCCCGGTTAATGGCAATAGGTTCGCTCCATTTTATATGGTACCTAAACATGTGTTCAAAATGTTTGAAGCTCTGTATGAGTAATCTGTAAAGAGCCTATGCGGATAACACTACACAAACCACCAAGAACGGTATCACACATCTCGAAACGCGCAAAAAAATTTTCATACATGTAGAGCCTTAATACCCACGGTTGTTACCTTAATACCGATTCTCAGGAACACAATCAACAGCAGAGATCATACAGATTCCTTCACCATTTGTACGGAGGTTGGGACAAAAACATCATACAAGCCGCGTCCACACACAATTAGCGCGGGTTCTAAGAGCAAGACACTTGCCTTAGGCCATGACGCGGAAAAAAGTGACCAAGTGCAACGTGTTGTCGTTAAGGGTTCCGCATATTGATTCATTAGATTATTTAGATATAAGTACTGGGAAAATTTAATAATATATGTTCAGACATATTTTTTTGTAGTCTTTTGTTGATGTATGTTGTAATCAGATAATAAACGATAGTTAGCTATATTGTTGTATTTTTTTTGCATTTTACATGCTAGGATTTGAAGATTCTAAGATATTCACTTTCACATTTTGAATTTTACGTCTAATCAATAGATGTCACTGATGTCACGTAAATTTCAGAATGTGAAGGGAAATTTTGACGTGGCGGGTGGGACTCGCGGTAGCTTAGTTGGTCATAGCGTCTGGTGTATTGAACCAAAAGACGCAGGTTCAAATCCTGCCCGCAGTCAAATTTTTCCTTCACTCAATCAGCTATAGCTCTAGATACCCCTAAATACATCAACAATCGGCTTTTCCAAACAAGAACAAATGAAGATAGAATTTTATTAACATTTCAAACAGGTGCCAATTATTGGAGGCGATAAAACGATCCCGTATCAACGGAACCCGAGCCCCATCATCAAGTTGATGTCGGTCTCGTGACCGGGTCACGGCACGGAACCGCGTCGCAGCCCGGGCTCCATGCTCCTACATAAGGGACAGCACCTGAGTAAATATTTATGAGGTGCCGTGTGATCCTCCAATTAATTTGAAGATATGTCCAAGGCATAAGTTTGACTTTAGACCTAACGTCCACTTCCTTGGCTGGATTCCGCCAACAAGATTATGGCCTTCTTTATTAGCGATAGATACGGATAACCTACAGATTATTTTTCTTGGTTTTTAGGTTATCCTTGTGTAGATTTTCGCTTTCCGTAATATTCATCGTTTCATTACATTTCGCGGTAATTTTCATCAAGCATTTCAACACACCGTATTTATACAGTATTAAAATAAACTGATGCGCAGAAATTTTCCCACGATACCAAAACATTCGTACTGTTACGTCAAAGTACTGCAGACCACAGATCAGTTCATGCATTCAGACAAAATTTCCCCATAATTCGAACGGAGAATTCCCATATTTACAAAAAATAACTCAAATGAACCAAGTGAACAATAAGATATTTTAACAAATTCCATACAATCATGTGCGTTCCTTGAAACGCCACAATACATTGGGAACAAAGAATTGAGTCCGTCATTCGGACCCATTGAGTCTATCGAAGGTCGAGCTTCAACTGGAACTGACAAGCATTGTTTGATACTGTGCAAAATAGACACACTGCATTTGCGAAGTTATTTCTTTTGTAATATACCTACATATATTATGACTGCTTTGCTATGCAATATGAAATCGGGATCAATACGTACTTTTTTGCAATCGATTACATCGGCCCGTTAGTATGCTCTGCTGAACTGAGGCCTCCGATTGTCTCAAAATCTAATCTCATCCTAATATTTGTACAGCATTGTATATTCCAAGGTGCGAAAAACGTGTACTACACATTTTTTGTTGGCAGATTTCGGCAGTAATATACTAAGCTTGCTTCGAGTCTAGTTGAAATACTAACTGAAATGACGACATTCATCTGTCTAGATTTTATACAAACATATTTTGCATTAACACAGATTATGTCACCGGTCAGGACGAATCTTTTGTATGCGCGGGCGCACCCAGGGCGCGTTGCTACGTCCAACATTGTCTCGAGTTCATAAAAAATATGTACCAATTGTATTGACCTTGTAATTTTTTTGACATTTCCTTAAACCACTGCCTAGTATTTATATATTTAACCTTAATTTTATTTAGTCCTTACATTTTTTGCTGATTAAAGTATCTGGCTCGAGTTACACTTCTTAGTCATTGAGTTTATTTTAGAACTACAGAAAAAAGTTTGTTTATTTCGTTGGCTACAGTAAGTGGAAGTGAAAACAAAGATCCGATTTCTGTTCTTGGAAGAGATATCAATTATCTTCGTGATCGAGAGAATAAGAGAAATTAACAATTTAATTGAGGTTATCGAATAAACGGAGTGCATTAGTGGCTGCACAATGCACAAACCTCATTTTGATCTCACTTTGATATAATTAAAATGCATTTTAAATGTGAAATGGCAACACTCTATCACAGTCAAATTTGGGAATTCAAACACTATAATTGGGATTTATGCCCAACTCGTGGTATGAAAATAAACAAAAATGAGAGTACTAAATCGTGTTCTATTATAATAGCAATTTAGTATGTTACCTACAAGCGAGCACACTGCAGTGAACGTAAGGTCAACATGGGCTACAAAACGACAGTTCATTTATTAGCATATCCCGAGGCTTGTCTACTATTACCATTGTCAGCTGTAATACGATTATGTCCAACTAATTGCCACCGATCTTAATCTGCCAACATTAACTCCCCTCACGCCCATATATCGTTCACTTTGACATATTCATAGTAAGCACTTGACTTTGACATTTATAATTACTTGAATATTGAATGTTATTGTTTCTTTGTTCACCGATTTAGTGTAGCGACATCCTTGACCTGTCGGTAAAGCTATTGCAATTATAACTATTAAGCGGCGCCTACGCACCTCTGATACCGGTGTACTCTCGTTTACGTGGGCAAGAAGTTCACATGAACAGGGATTTTAATACAAATTAATTCTACCGCGTCGTCGGAAGTGCTAATTACATGGCAAGGTGTCTGACAAGGGATAATCGGCGTTCAACCGAACATAATTCTGTAAACTATTATTAGTTGTGAACCAACAGCCCGCATTTACCTAGAAATATAGCTTTGAGAAACGCCCGACGCCCTTTGAAATAATAATTAACAGTTATAAAATGTTATACCGAGGTGTCTTTCCCGGAAATGACACCTAAAGTCGTTGGGGACCCTGAGTTGGGTTGCATAGGTGAGTTGCTAAAAAGCTTGTTTACATAATGGTCGGCCTCTGGCGGTTGACATTATTGGTCACAGCTTACGGCACAGGAGGGCGCGGTATCGTACTGCGCGACAAAATTGCGACTGCGGCTGCTCAAAACACCATGCAATTATCTGAATGTAGCGCGTCGTACTCCCCGGAGTGAGGTTAATTCGCGAACGCAGCCGCAAATATCCTCGTCGCCAGTTTTTAATCAGTACACCCAACTTTAAGCACGCGCCACTCCGGCGCCGCACAATGCTACAATCCGGGCGCAAAGTAAACAAATACGAGTGAACGCATCAACGACTTCCTTTCTTTCCGCTTCGGCGAAGTTCACTTCTCCGAAACTAAACAAATGCACGTTAGCCGTTTATAAAGGCCGACTCGCTTGTAGCAATCGAAACCTGAGTAACGTAACGTTTAGGAACAATGCAACATAGAGTCTGGTTGCAACCGTGATGGTGCGTATCGCAATATTTGCGTTAGTCCATTGGGTGTAGGTTCCCGCGGTCACTGTCTCGTTGCACAACAGTCACAGCGAGGTATCGTGAGTTGTTTACAGAGGTAATTAAGCTGTCGGACCCGCGCCGCCCACTGTGAAGACGCGGACATTTCAATTAGTCGCAACTAATCCCAACGCTTGGAGAATGGTGTCGCAACCGTTTGCACAATCGGCGCGTTATCACGACGCGACTTGATAAGCGGCGTCTCTCGTGAGAGTCGTGCAAATATTGCAACACATTCGCTGCAAGTAAATGTAGAGCGCGCATGACACTAACACAGCCAATTATAGTTGCCGAGAATGATTCCAGTAATGAAGCTGAGAAATCCGTGTGACATCGATTGGGACGCGATACCATATGTTTTCAGTGAATGTTATGTGTATTTGCGTAACTGTAAGTAGGTGTTAGCAGCGTGTCGCGAATCGTCGCTCTAGATGCGCGGAGACAATACATTGCGCCAACACAAGGCACGACACCGGATTGCGCAAGCGAACAGCACTTAAAACAACGTGAAACTCTTGTATCTCGCGATTTACGGATCACGGAAATCTTTGGGGTAATTGAAACAGCGTAAGGTAAGGCTGCCCACGATTAAAACTACCATTACGAAATAGTTTGTGTATATTAAACGCGAGAATTATTTAAAATCAGGGTAATAAATAAAACGGTACAGGATAACAGGATGCCAAATGAGTTTCGATTACATTTCAGATTCACCCTCCGTTGCGTGTAATTTGCATGTGATCGTATCGACTACGGGTTATCAAAGATGTCGAAACTGCCGAATAGCCCTCGAGTCCCCCGGATCGCCCACTCGCTCTCACGGCGTTGGCGTGCTCCAAATGAATATGATATTGTGTTACAATTACGGCAACGCACACAGATTTATCTGACGTCGCAATAGTCCGCCGTATCGGCGTGCATATCGGTCTTATTTGGGTCGCACAAAATTGCTTCTGTTATCGCATTTTCGCAAATCAGTAGCTGATACAAACCAAAATGTCAGATCCTCCTTCCGATATTTGCTTATCGGAGTTAGCGAGCATATGAAAAAAGTTCTCGATTCTTGTTAAACGTATAATGCGCGCAGAATATAATATTCTTTGGGATCATTCATTGTGATCCGGGTCTCGATCGGCATAACCTGACTGGCGTGGGAACAACAACTGCACCACCGACATATATGCGACAATAACCTTTTGTTGGGTCGTACATGCCTCGCACTTCGGCAAAGTATTCCGTATTTAGAGTAGTACTGCACTCCGGACAACTGCACTCCGGACACTCGCTAAGTGCGAGAAAAATAGTTCGACGCCATTGTGTCTCACACAGACATGTTAAGAATTCTCACATGCAAAGAGAAAAAGTATGCAAATGAGCGTGTCTCAATGAGTCAGAGAAAAAGTTAGCACACGGTCAGTTATCACTTTGGAGCGCTAACTGTTGTATAGATACAGCTTTTTTGTAAGGTCGTACGGTATCTGTCGATAGAATGGACGTGTTAATGCATGTGTTTATCAGTAACGATTCTTAGAAAGCAATTATAACAGACACTTCCGACGTGGAGTTTGTGTAACAGGCACACTGTAGATTTGAACTATTGTTCGTAGCTGTGGAATCTTGTTATCGATAGGAGAGACAATGAAAGGCGTTCAACTGTGTAAACACGCCGGAGGACTACACGTACGTTGAGCTAGCGAAGCGAGTGCATTCCTTGTTCTGTTGGCTTCAATTCCAAGTTTTCTCAAGTAATTCATAGTCAAATACAACGGTCGTTCGTGATTTGCGTCTGTGTTTGCTAAAACGCGACCGGATCGTCAAAAGAGACACGCCCGGTAGGTACAGTAACCCCGGTGACTCACGGACTCGTCGCGCCGTCGAATCATAACGAGGAACCGTTGAAAAATTATCAAATTCGCATTCAACCGTGTTGCGGCTAGCTTGTTCGGCAATCCGAAGCGGCTGTTATCGTAAAAAACGAGTCGTAACATTTCAACCATTGTATTCTTAAATAAATGAAGGAGTATTAGTATTATTTATAACTTGGTAGCTTTGTTGGTAAAGCGTCTGGTGTAATAACCAGCAGGTTCAAACCCTGCCTGATCATATCTTAGTGATTATTATTTTTTCTTTTTTATATCACCCTTGATGTCTCGACAGACATTGTCCTGTCTTGCCAATTATCTGCACAATTTTCTTTCTTTTTAAGTTTCCGTAAAAACCTTTTAGAAACTTTTAATGAAATCGATAAAGTCGTTCTTAAGTTATGGCGTGACTAAGAGAAATAGGGATTCATTTTTTTATATGTATAGATAGATAACATATAATACACAACTATTCTAAAAGATAAACACATTGAGTTTTAACAATAGTCGGTACTTAATATTGACAGTCTTACTACAGCTAAAGACAACGCGAAGGTCAAATACACGCATGCAAATTTAAATTCTAGGACATACGGCAACCCGCTGAGTATCGTTACCAAGACGCAAATCATTAAGGTTCATACAATAACTCATATTAACTGTAATATAACAGTTAATGCTGGTCCATTTGCTATAAAAAGTTAATAACCATCTGCAATTAAACTGTTGTTCTTGACCTGTGTAACAATTTAATTTGAATCGGATATTGACTACATCGTAAAATTGCTGCATGGTTCCTTATTAATAGACCCCTCGTAATGACCTCTTATGAGATTTATACAGCTCTATTACATAAAAAAGCTTTAGCAATTCGATGCTCCAAAGAGCTTCAGCAAAATCCGTTAAAGGATCAATCACGGTAAGCTATCCGATTACTTATTACGTACAATGTTAATACCAGTTCTTGCGAAGCCCATACTTGTACCTATATGCTTTCAAAACATAAGTTCGCAGTTATACTCAAACATTTAGGTCAAGGCATCCATACCAAGTCCTTTAGCATCCGTGAGGCAGAAATATCCAATACCTCCTAGCGTCAGGCATTTCCTTATTGAGTGGAGACCGTCCCGCAGCTAGATCTCAACTATTGGAACTCCAAGATTATATCAGTGGAAGTAACTGAGAAATGGAACTAGTTATTGCTTGTGACAACTATAAAACGTTATTTATTAGTGTTTGTGAGCTTAGAGCTCGTGATGAATTTGTACTGATATGTATCGTTTTAATAATTTATTTGTTTCAAATAAATACTGATTATAATAAAATAAGACTATCGATGTAAATATTTTAGTAGAAAGCTATTAAAACTGATATGTCCTCAATATTAAGTAACATGACAATGCGTGATTTATGCAGTGTTTAGCAACAGTTGGATGCGGGTCATTTGCAAAATGTTTGGGTGCGCAAGAGCATGCTCTTGACACCGACTGGCTCGCTGGGTGATAGATAGATACATGTCAGTGGGACGGACCGATACGTGAGCCTTATTTACATTTTACGACGTTGTGCAAAAACACTGCAACGGCTAGCTGTAAACCAGCGCTTCATGTACCAGCAACTAGATACAGAGAGATCAAGACATTTAAAGAATATTGTGATAAAAACCAGATATAAAGAAATGAAGAATAAGCTAATCAGGAATAAGAACTATCCGAAACACAAATTCGAATTAGAGTCCCAAAGAATTTAGAAACATAAATAGTTATTACAATGTTAATTTCTCCAATATTGTCAAAACGTTTAGAAAAATGACACATCAAAACAGTAATAAATATGAATTTAAAATAGCGACCACCCGCGACCAACCAGCCTGCTTGTTAATGCTTTTGTCATTTAAACATCATACATTTCAATGGTCATTTAAGAGTCCTTTTAGACAAAGCGCGACAGTCTCCAGCGTCCTCGCTCATTAAATATTAATCATGTCCTATGCTTCGAGCAAAAACTAGATAGATCTGGCAGTACTGACGTATGTCCTCTTATTGATGCCCACACAATTGTCTATTGACATTGACACGCCTAATTACAAGACATGCGCATATCGACCGCGAATACATGGACCATCGGTCACCGCCACTCCACTCATTCAGATGTCAATCCCACTAATAGTGTATAACCCGATAACGTTTGAAAGCACGAAGATCCGAAGAGTTACTAAGAATACGACTGGAAAAAGAATTTGGTAGTGTAACATGCATCACAAATTGGACTAGTGCGACCTTGTTATTGTATTCTAATAGCGAGCAAAATATTCTATTGTGTGGTTGGGTTGGGTTGCGCGCGCGCACCTTCACTGAACTGAGGACAGCTGCACTTAGGTGCGGCGACATTTAGCAAAATGTTTGCATGCCAAATTTGTCAATAAACCCATACCAAACGTTGAGGTAGTGATAGTTAATTGAATTTCGCATTCGGAATGCTTGCATTTTTTATGTAATTAAATTCTCTTTCGATTGTTTTTTTTTCTATTGACTCTTTTCGAGACTACATAACATTGCTTCAAACCTTGTCTTAACAAAGGCGTCCGTTATTTACTGGAATATCTCAAATCTTCCTGTGAGAGCCATCTTCGTCAAAAAAAATATTATAATTTTCCACCATCGGAAGGCCTTGAAGTGTAACCGACAAAATAATAATTATTGCAGCTGTCCGTAATCAGGTTTTATTTATTGGGGATAAAATTAGCGCACGCACATATCATTGTTGTTTGATCGCTCCTTTTGTTATATCGACGCTTCTTCGGATTCTGAGGTTGCCATCGCCTTCCTGAGAGCAATATTTGGGGTTGATGTACTGTTTAGCATTTTAACCGAAAAGGTTCTGTATTTGATTTCTCGGATTTATTCTTCGTAGCCGTAAGTCAACTCACGAGTCAGCTAATACGTGTTTTGATTGTCAAAATGCCTTTATTGATTTGACAGGTTCGAGCGCATAAATAAACATATTGATTTATATTCTTTGGGTTTCTTAAAACATTGATTTGCTTTATTTTGGAATTTAATATTTTTCCTTAAGTCGAAAACCAAAAATATTAAAAGCAAAGCCTAATTGGATAAATATTTAGATTATGATACCTCTCTTTAATTCGTGCGGTGTTATTTTAATCTTTATTAAGAAAACGTCTTTTGACTTTTGTTTCAGTAATTGCGATCGCTTCATTGTTGCGCGGGCGCCGCGCCAGCCGGAGGATGCGGCTCATTAAGACAATTAGAAGCTGATCTATCGCAACAAGCGTGCATGTGCGACGCAATGCAAAAACCGCGCACTTAGATGGGCGCTAGATAAAAGGATAAATATAATATTTTAAAAAAAATATAAAATTTAAAAAGGTTGCTGAAAGTCTTGATACTTTAAATTATTATATCGTAATAAGGATTTATTTTAAGCATACACAGACTACCAGACTAGCCAAATAGATAACATTCGATTTATGCATCTCAAAAAAGTATTGCATACTACATTTACACAACAGTTTCCACTCTCATTACCAGCATATTAGTCCACTGTTGAATTTTTTGTAAAGACTAAATCCTTGGTGTCACTGATTGTCCATTTGTATTCATTTTTCTCCAGTGATTCACTTATATGTACTTTTCTGTTCGTATTTATCATAACAATATGCACAAGCACCTTGGCAGAATAAGGATATTATTAACATGTTCATATTTTTTTGGCCACCAGTGTAACATATTTATTCGTCATTTATTTCCTTGACATGGCAAGAAAAGGACGCGGGGTGGAAAGTTCTAGAAATTTATTGCCAATAAATTAACAGTGATTTATTTATGGATTGAGACCAAAAAGCAAATAGTGTGGAACGACCTCTTTTATTATCAATAAACAAATTGATGATTTTACAGGCGGAGGTTTGGTTTAGGAGCAATAAATTGTTGTAATCTCAGTGTAGTTGATCCCCATTCGTCAGCGGGGCAGGCACTTAGTGAATTAGAGCACGGTGCGCCGGCGCAACCGCGGGAGGAACACGCAGATCACGACGCCGCCTTTCACCTTGTGTCTGTGCCAGTGTGAGCGAGTAGCGATTTCGTAAGTGTTAGGTCTTTTGGTGTATTTTAATAATTCAGACTGGTTAAATATTTACTAGTGCAAACAGACTATTAAGACATAAAACAGATGTATCGCTTCACTTCGTGTAAGCGTTACAACATGCTGGAACGCATGTTGTATTCTATGTAGGTTTCAATTTTGGTTTAGGTTTAGACAACAGAAAAGATTACCATAGAATTATGGATTTAAATTTTGACAATTCAATTTGGTTGACAGTATAAAACAATATGGAAAATAAAACATATGTTACGAATGGCAAGTTTATTCAAATATTGAATTTTAATATGTACTACTCCTATAACAGAAATGCCACACACAAATTATCGGAGGTCACGTAGAGACCATTGAAGTGCCATTAGCAGGCGCATGCGTATTATTTTATTAATCGCGAGTAAATTATGTGTGAGCCGAATGGAAACACGAATCATTACCGACGACACCGATGCTTCATACAAATGTATGCCACACGTTCATATCAAACATAAATTAGTTAATAAAACCACATAATTGATTATTGTGCCCTTTCTATTCAGTTTTATCTCTACAGTGCTCCGAAGAAAATAAAAACAAAAAGACAAACAAGAATGAAGAGTTCTAGGATAGTAGCAAACATTCTTAAAGAATTATGATTTAAAATTTCAAGAACATTATCTACTGCCATTTATTTTGATCATTAAAATTACAGGCAGATACATCCAGCCGCCTGGTAACTCGTGTACAATCAAGATAAAAACTCTTAATGATGAAAAATAAAAGTGTTATCTGACAACGCGCTTCGATTTTGTGCAGTTCGTGTGAAGAGTAATGTAGTGAATTGAAGCGCATGGTGTGATCAAAGGAGTGCGCTCGCGCACCGATCACGAGTGCCATTGCTGTAATAGAATAATTAATGGGCATCGGACCACGCTACTCTGAGGGTCACTGACAGGCCCGCTCCCTTCCACATGCTGTGTGCTTGTGTGAGTGTGAGGGCGAAACGTGAATGCAAGTGAAGCACATGAGGGTGTGTGTTTAACCGAAATCGTGCGCACGCTGTCTAATGCCGTAGGTTACATATGCGCAATAGCAAAAGCTTTTATAACGCTACGATCTAGATGTGAAGATGGCTAATTTGTGTTCAGAGAATCGCCTCAGGGGTTATAATATAAAGAGATATATTTATAATGTAACTGTAAAAATGAAGTCGTAAGAGATCTTGTGATGTCTTCTTAGTGTAAGATCGTAATTACCAAAATAAACTGTTACGAATTAGGTACCGCTATTATAACTGAACTCTAAAACCTAAAACGCCTTGAAGCTTCAAATTTAGACCAAAACATGAAACACTGTCGGTGTGGCGCGGAATCTAAAAACCTTTAAATAATCTTGAGTTTCTAAAGTCCGTCCCACTTACGAAAGCGGCTGAAGGCTCAGTTATTATTAGCAATTGAAATGGTGGTGAACAATGCCCTCAGTTAGGGGGTCGGACAGACCAACTCATGCAAATATGCGACACTTAAAGTAATCACCGGTTGGCGGGCACCATTGTTTTCGGTGAAAAGATTCTTGTGACGCAAGCCTCGACCAACGGAACTCATTGACGCCTTTACATTTTTGCACAGTTTGGTGGTATTACCACCAACCTGGTAATGTTATCTTGAAAATGTTTGTTGAGCTACGCCTCGTTACGTTTCACATGTTATTACAATGCCAAGTGGTTCAGGGACTTTCGGATGATTTCGAGAGACTAGTTGAAGACTAACAACAATTTATTATGCAATCTAGTCGCTCATTATTGTTTGTAACATTTATCTTACAAGTGATCAGGTTATGTATTCATTAATGGATGAAAGAATAAAACTCAAACCAAATAAGAAAGAAGAAAAAATCGGTCAAGTATAAGTTTGAACCGATAGCCGAAGGTTTTGTTGTTTTTAAGCGACTTTTACAATAATGAACGAAAGCTGAAGACTGTGCCGAATTTCAAATAGATATTGCATGAAACGGACACTACGACAGACATTTCGCAAGTCTATGGGCCAAATTGTTTCAGACCCACCAAGAAGGCTGCAGGATGTACACATGCAAAAAAAGGTTTTGTATCTGAAGGTATAGTTCCTAAAAAGGTTGCAAGCTGTATAATGAAACAGCCCACTGTCACTTTACGTCGCAAAAAAAAAATTGGTATGATCTAGTCTGATCGGTGTTTATGTCAACTTATTTCTTACAAATGGCAGATGTCAGTCACAGATAGCGATTGACTTTAGAAAGAGCACTCGATAAATTATCCTTTAGTTTACAAACTATGGTAGTCGATTTCTGTCGGGGTGGTCAACGTTCTCTAATGTAATGCAAGCCAGCTCGGGCCGCTCCTGACTTGAAATATCACGGAATCTTGCGGTAACCTAGATGAATATATGTATTTCTAAATGGAACTAGATATTGAAACGTTACCAATGAACTGAGAGTTGAAGACGTAAGTACTAATGTCGTTTGCGTTAGCGGGCCTTTTGATCATATTATGTCAAACAACGCACAATTTTAAATGACCCCTGTTAGAGGATAATTTTGGGGAAATACAGATGGATTTAGCATCTAATAAACTGATATAATAATTTGAGATTCCGAGGATATGTAACAAAAACAAATGCGAAATTCCAACGACCTCCGCGGATATGGCAAAGATCATTATCGCGGCCTCCAACGTGCCATCCGTTGTTTTCCAACGAAAACTGGCCGACGAGGTGGTCACCCACTACAAAGACGTGTCTCGTTAGCCGATGTTATTGCGAACCAAGCCAAACATGGCGAGTATGGGCCACGCATAAACAACTTAATAGCAGGGCGCAAAACTGAAGACGAACAATCGACACAGCTCATGAAAACAACACTTTTGGGCATTCCGATATTCGTGTCCAAAGTTGCTAAGTTACGTCATTGCCGAATGATGCAACGTTCAGGAATCCGAATTCAATTTAGGGTAAGCATATAACGCTCGGATCTGTTCATAAAGGAAATTTGTACCTCAATTTTAAACCTACTTATATAGCATGCGCGATGTGTGCTTACAGGTAAAAATAAACAATACTCTTCAATTACAGATTTTTTGACGATGTCATTTAAGTTAAAACGAATTCGAAGGTATTTTAAATTTTAATTGCAAGCAAGTGAGAGGCTGCGTCCCCCGGAATGAACGTACACGTTACGTATGGACGTGTCGGAGGTCCAAGACCCCGATAGCAATCTGCGGAAGCTGCACTTACGGGAGCTAACTCTCGCTCCTATTGTGAGAAGCCGCTGCCGTAACGGCGATTGCCCTCTGAACTACAATGCGACCGAATCGCAACACACGCGCCTACGAACACAATAGAAATAAAACTCCGGCACGGACTCACCGGGACACACCAGGAAACGTTCCGCTCTGCATTTCTATCTGTGCGGTAAAAGGAGAGAGTTACTCGGAACTTTGTATAGAGTTACGAGTGTCAGTTTCAAATGTGAGAGACAACCGCGGATGTGTAACGTGAACATCGGTGGAAAACATCGTTGTCTCGCCATCGGTGACTTGACGGGTACCGTATCAAAGTGTGAAGCGGAGGGCTAGGTGGTGCGATCACCGCAAACCACGGTCTTTGTCCACGGCTAATAACATCGGGGAAACGTTGTAATCGCGCGACCCACTTGCGGGTGTGCCCTGCGGTGGGACCGCTACGCCAGCTCAATTTCGTGTCGGCTCTCGCTGGATGATTTTCACCGATATACGAGTATGTCCGATGCTTGCGCGAAAGGTGTGATAAGCATATTGATAGAATCGGGGGCTGGATAGATCTGACGCGTACCTTTACCTTACCTACTTCTGTAATACAATGCATATATTTGGTAAATAGATCCTGTAAGGACGAATTTACAAGTCAATGTTTTTCTAGACAATATTGCATTCCAGAGTTGGCTGCACCGTAATCGCACATTGGCATTTGCAATTCCCGCGACAAAAGTAAGCGGGTTTCCGAGCGACTATTGTTTGCGTATGAGGCACGAGCTGCGTGCGGGCAGTGGAGGGTTGAGCATGAGTGCGACACAATGGCGAGCGCTCGTCGTAAAAGATGGCAGGAACTAAATGGTTCCCGTCGTCATTTGACCGATTGGCCATAAACCTCGCGGCTCCAACGATGTTTTTGTCCCGTTCTCTCTGACGACGATTGAATGCACTCGACATGATGTATGTTTCTATACGTTAGAGTTTATTATCATCCTTGCATGCTATTTATTGGAGTACTCGATGCGATAAACGTTACGAATAGACAGTGTGTGTCTATAATTTATAATTCAATATGTTCAATTCAACTTGACCTCAAAGATTAAATAGTTGGACGGAATCTAAGAAATGTACAGTAGGTTCTGAAATACCAAATTAAAGCTGCAAAATCATGCTCAACCAATCACGATCGTGTTTCACAAATATCTGACTTAGCATATGAAAAAGTATTTTTTTATATAGATTGTGAATTTGTAGTAGTTATTTTATTTACGCAATGATCAACAATAACAGCAATAAAATTCGCGTTAACATAAAATTATTTAGTAATTCAAGATTAACCGTAGATTCCATCTGCAAGATTACGACAGCTATGCAAGCGGAAATGTATAATTATTATAATTTAATTTCGTGGTGCGCGTGCGACACCGAAATCGTGACGTCACGTGAACAAGTCGACTACGAAGAAAATGGTGTGATTCACTCGTCAAATCGTGTCCGTGAGGTGCGCGGGCGCATATTGATGCGGGCACGAACCGCGCGCCCTCCGTGCATGCCTAACGAGCGACCATGTTTTACTGACACTCATAACGGCTGCCACATACCGAGTAGACGCACGCCTCGCACTTCCATAACACCACGCTTACCTGGAAAAAGAAATGAAGCCATTAAGTTCAATGTTACAGAGCCACTGGAGTAGATAGAGACGTTAAACAAAACTAAAACATTGCAACATATTCTTAGCTTAACATATTATCAGAATGATACATGTTTTGATACAGTCATAATTTACAAAGTAATTCAAAACATGGCGGTATGTAATTTATTGTTTTTTTATTACTACATCACCATAATCCAATATAATTGCAAGGTGTGTAACAATTGCTTAAGATTAAACACTCAGCAAAGACAGATCACTCGTAGATTTGCGCAAACGCAGAGACGTGCAATAGTTTCATTAAACACTATGACATTTACATATGTTTCTGTAATTGAATTAGGCATGAAACGAATCGGTAGCTCGCTCGTAGCTAACAAAAAGCACAGTTGTGCAACAATTGGACGCGAAACGGCATAAACGGTTCAAGGTGTTCTTTTAAATCGAACATCGATTCTATCAATTCGTAATATTCCATGTCGCAATCCCTTTATTTTGTAACTAAATGCGTGTCACGTTTTCTTGATTAGATAAGTGCCAATGTCGATTCTAATTGAAAAATTGTTAGGCACATTCTATGTGCCCATTCACAGCAATTGACTGTCATCTCGATGAAGTAATTTCTACTTTTACTCCCTTGCTAGTAATGCATTTGCATGTAATGTTGCAAACATTTATTTGCTAGTCACTTCAAACTTGCTACGACTCGTTTAAGTACGAATGGGGAATGCGACTTTATACATTGCCTGCATCGTCTCGGCAATAGAGTTCAAGTAATACATTTCTAAAGACAATTTAGCACTCATCGTAGGCTTTAACAATACGTGTGAAATATCGCTGCTGGTATGCGAGTCCACTCAATGGTTCGCTAACGAACTTCACACTCGGCACGTCAATAGCAGACACTTCCAATTGATGCATACCGAGCAAAAAGCCGCATGGAATTCTGCTCGTAACTTAACAATGGTGTTCCGCCGTCGTCGTTGTACTGAGACACGAGGGCTCAGGTCAAATGAATACAGTTCTCGTCTCGGGTTTTCACTAGCTAAATGTCAAGACTGAATACTCGCTGACGAGCTGACATTAGATGAGGGTAACGACGCTTGACACTGAGGTCATATTATTGATATTGTGTACAAAACAGTAATACACGCTTCTTGGCGATTAAATAATACGTAATTCTCATTCAATCATGGCTATGCTACCTCGCTTATTGAGCTATCGCAAGAAAATAATGTTAAAACACACAAAACATATTTGTGTCATAGGAGCGTGGTAACTGATGTTACGTCAGCAATCGTGACGGGGATGTCGTAAACGATCCGTGCATAACCTATGACAAAAATAACAATGTCGAGACGTTAGTATCCGAAACCGATACAGATCGTACTGAGTACTTATTGCAGCTTCGTGTTAGAGTCATGTGAAGTGAATGCAACAAAAGCCATGTTGCATAACGCGGGAAAACTTCAGATCACGACGCGACCGCCCCGCGGCGATTATTGAACGAGGAATACCTAATGCCGATAGTAAACACACAATTAACTCTTCAACCGAAGCTTATAATTTAGCTCCGACGAAAGCTATGTGCGCTGTCGAAGCGCGTGCTTACACTCACGGTGCCCCAGCAGACCAATAACTCCTCGGTGCAGCTAGATCGTTAATTAAAAAATTTTAACTCATTAATCAGGCGCTTGGCCGCACTCAGATCGCGATCGGCAGCTCGCGATTTATTACGCTCCAGATAAGAGATAGTTCTCGGGCCGCGATCAACGCACAGATGTTCAATTATTTTATTGGTCACAAACGAGAGTTTCCCATAACGAGACATTATTAAGAGAGCGGCACGACGAGATAATACCACTGCTGTAGTAAATAACATCGGATCCTGAAGAATAATGCGATACCGAAATGGCGGGTTAACAATTTCACCAAGGCTACGGGGAACAATAAATCGTTTATCAGGATGGATTACGTAAGGAGTAATATTTTAAAGAGAATGAATAGTTGCACAAGTCTGGTCAACACTCGGCCGCAGCGGGCCTCGTGCTATGATTTGCATAGTTAAGTACGCACGCGGCCCATTAGACGAGGTGTCGCCGGGATCGGTATCGACTTCATGAAAGGTGGCAAGTATTGGTAACTTCTTCATCTGGTTATGAGAACACGAGGTACTCGTTTAAGATGCAAAAAAATTTTATGAGTTCAATTATACGGTGTTCAAGCCCGTTTTTTCTAAGAACTATGGCAGTGCACTTGTGTTTGGCCGCTGTTCGCCAATTCATGTTCCCATAATAATGTTGTATCGACGTCGGATCCCGGTGGCGGCGGGTGGTCGCGATAACGCGCCGTGCGCTCGCGCATCTCAGCGGGCGCATTGTCTAACTATACACTGATAAGATAATTATGGTACCCCGCGCCTAATTTATTGTTCGTGCTATCACCTTACCTCAATTAGAGCAGACGACAGTATTGCATTATACTCCTGGTTACTTATCATGCATAGTGCATCGTGTAAACAAAATAATAATTTTCCATTTCATTCCTGAGCTGCATTATAAAAGTGAAAATCAACTGTTAGTATGACGTGGCTGTCGTATCCGGTGGTAGACGGGTGGCAAATGGGACACTTTGCTTACTAGGAAAAGCCTCGCGAAATGACGAACGGCACTGCACGACCAGAATATAAACAAATCATTAGACCATGCAGTTCGTATTACATCCTTGATTAATCATCGTCTTGTTTAAATGAACAACACTTCTCAGTTTTTTTTTTATTTTTAGCGCATCTGTATGCACGATCTGGTTAATAGCATATTACTTGTGAAGGGGAGACCTAAAATGTTTGCGTATTGAAAGGACGTATAAACTGTAAATGCATTTCGACAATGATCTGAAGTACTAAGTGTATCGTGTCAAGGCGAATACTTTCAAAGGCATAATATACATGTTCAAGTGTTGAAACAGAGATCGACGGACCAGTAACAATGGAAAAGGATGATTTTATGGGTTGCGGTTTAGTTAAAATGGATCGGTTCGGTGCTCCGTGCACTGCTGGCGGTGTAAACGACCTACGCGCCGACATTGCGCACCTCACCCGGACTAATGGAATTCATCTCACACCACGCGCACCGTGCACCCGAGCCCGTTCCGTTACAAACAATGAACTTCCCCCCTCCTCCCAATTACACGCCGATTCGGTTGCACAACCGGGCATTACGCACCGAAACAAAATAATCGAAAAACGGTAAGAAACATTTCAATCTCAAGAGGCAGAGTATGTAACGGGACCATTAAATCGCGTCAAGCGAAACGAGAGCGTTCGTATTGTCACATGATTACTTAACAAGCTCTTCTATTTGGCAAGTGTATGGAACTTTCTGCGTAGAAAAAGCGCGAGCGCGGGTTCTGGTGGACCTCAGAGCCGCCCACCGGTACCCGAACTGGGTCACTGCCAATTTGCGAATCGGGCATCATTGTAATCGCATTACGACACGACCGCGACCGGCTGACGCGCCGAAACTGACGCCGAACGCAACCAGGGTCAGGCGTCAACACGACATTGTTATCTGAACTTGGGTGCTGTGACCTTCACCTGTGACATACGTTTACAGAATGAAGTTATTTACTCAACGTATACTTTAAATCCTATTTTTATCCATACCTTTAAGGTAGTCTGGTAGCAATATTTAAACTAATATGTTTAAAGGCTAAATGGGAGTTTTTAGAGCTTACAACGTGGCGACGAAGAGGATGTTAAGCGGTCGATATCAGCTTTCGATGGGCCAATCGATGGGTGAATAACTTCATCGCGTCGCATAAAAGATTATTACCCATGTCCAAGGGAAGCGTGGTTGTATCAGATATGGTCGTCTCGCCGGCGAGATAGTCTCAGCACTAAGATGGGAGATTACACGCGATCGCACATCACATACGGCGTTATGTTTGAGCGCTACGAGCCGCGATGGGAACGCCAAACAACCTTAGAATAACCAGTCATAAATACGTCTTCTCTGTAGATATGAAGCGTGTTTCCGTTCAGAATATCAGATAATATCACAATAATACCCGTCATTTCATTAGTGTACACAGTTTAAGAAGTTAAGTTAAAAGAGCAGTGCCTCCTGCAAGAACTTGATGGTGAACACAACTATAATTAATAGGAATTATTTCATTTCCTACGAATAAATCTATGCAAAATCCGATAAATAGCCGTGAATAATTAACACGTTCCATTCGATAAAATTCGTTGAAGCATAACGCGTTGTCGTGATTTGCGACTTCGTTGCGCGCAGTTATTTCGCCCAGAGCGCACTGCATATTTTAATTTAAACGACATTAAAATAGCCCGGAACTGAACATTCAAGGGCGCACTACAACGATGTTTCACGCGAAATTCCAAAATATTCAGCTAACACCTTAATATCCAAGAAATAAGAATCAAAATCCGTTCCAACCCGAAAACCATGTCGAGACGCATAATGCGTGCGTTGAACTTAAAAGGTTGTGACAGGGGTATTACAGTAATTACCTTAATTTGTAAATACAAAAAACGGCCGTCGACTCGTCGTATGTTAACTGAGCGAAAAATTAAATAACTGAGATGGCGGCGAACGAGAGAGTCCGCGAGTAACCATTAATTCGTTTAGAATGCGGATTGCGCACCAATTAACGCATCGTGCGCCCGTTCGTGAGAACATTATCAATTTTCCGTAGAAATTTATAATTGCGCAATATTTTCACGGATACGTCTTAATTCGAAGCAGCTATTCCCGTGAACGTGTTTATCAATGGGAACACATTTAGTGCTGGCAAAAGGCGTCTAAAGGTGAACCCTTATGGCCTGTTATCATCGCAAAAAAATCGCTCGGATTCGGTTGAGGTGTGTGTGTGGCTCGAGGGCGCACTCCTAAAGGCGGGCTTTGCATATCGTATGCATGAATCTTCCCGGTGACGAGCACCTTTGGAATGCGTCGGGAAACTGCGAAGCCGGTCGTTGACTGATTGCCCAAACAAAGCTCCGCTCGCAGCCGCCCGCATATGGCTACATCTATTGTATAAAAACAAAACAACGAAATTATTGGTGATTCAGCGAGCGATGCCTTTTGCGTAAGGTCACGGTTTAACACCTCATCGGCCAAGGATGCCCACGATGCGTAAATCAAATCGTTTAACGAGGAAATCGACTCTGAAACGTCGACAGAGCTAGGTTTAATTAACCATCTCCTTAAAAGGTCGACCTTCAATGGTGACAGAGGCAAGATTAATTTGCATTAAAATGAGATGTTTTAGATTAAAGACTGGTTAAATCAAATCAAATCAATTTTATTTAAACTCACCGATGAGTTCATTCCTTCTGATTGCAAACTAAGTTGAAGAGCCTTATCAGGTAAGTCAAGCTTATTGGGTGCAGGGACCTCAACATTCCGTTCTTTCGACACTGTCACCTCGATTTCCTAACGAACTGATCTGAAGTTACGATCAGGATGTTTACAGACGGGAACTATCTAAGGGCACGGCTGGACATGGGAGGTGTCGTTCGGTCCTCAATAATTGGACCCCACGTTAGTAGTTAACCGAATACGGTATGCGCGTGACCATCCGAGATATAATCGCAGGTATCTAGTCTATCGATAGTGATTTATTGTGGTCATTAGCATACATGGAGCAGGTGTATGGTAGGTGATAATTGCGTCCTCTAACTGTGTGTAAACGATTGGCGCGTTCAGATAACGACGAACGCCATTTGCGTGTGCGCAGTACGCTCCTTATAGCTTATCTGTTTGTTTGAGTCTTTTGTAGACGGGAACGGTAGCTGGTAACGTAATTGTGTGTTTTTCCGATAGTTATAATATTGCTTGTATACCTACTCCTTATCTTTTTAGGGCGAGTTTTTCAAGGCGGTTTTAAAGAGTGATATGGCTAACAGACATGCAAAGAAACCTTGTAACTAAAGGAATGCTTAAGTGCATACAACCTTCTGTGAGTAGGTGCTTGATAATATTGTTGTAATATAATCCATACCTCCATACTAACTATAATAATTGCGATAGTCACTGTCTGTTACTTTTTCACGCTTAATCAGTTGAACAGACTTTAATAAAATTTGGCAAGGAGAAAATTGCATTGTAAAACAGACCATTGGCGACGTTTTGTCTCAAAAAGTCCGGATACGAGTGAAGCCGAGGGCAATAACTTATATTGAAAAAAGGAAAGAAAATATAGCAAGTATTTTTTTTCCCAACATGAACCCTTCTCCTAAGGGCCTGTGCACACCACGATTTTTAAACGCGAATATATACAGGTGTGCAAAGGTCTACAGGCTGCGTCTGACTTGCGTGCGTATCGCGTCTGTATCGCTACAAACGCGCGTCAACGGCGCGTTTAAATAACGTGGTGTGCATAGGCCCTAACACGTAATAAAGGAGAGCGTTCGTTCTGTTCCTCGGCGGCATTGAATCCCGTTGGAAAGTCCCAGGGCGCCGGGGGCGACGGAAGCCGGCCTTCCGGCACGAGCCTGGCAAGCCGTCGTGCATATTCAATGCAGCTAATTAATGCTGGTACTACGATATGAAAGTAAATGTTCCCTCTTTTGTCTTTTGACGCAGGGTTCGACAACACGGCCTGCGGTTGTGGAGACTAGTTGGAGACATCTGTTGCTATGAAAAAAAATAACAACTGCCATTAATAAATCGAGATTTGCGGCTGTCTTAGCTCATGATGTTTTCATTAAGCAAATTTTCTATTTTTCCTATGAGATCCTCGAAAAAATCAAGCAAGCCCAGTGCTGGTTGGTAGATGTCACATGTTTTCGAATGAGATGTTTTTGCTATTTAAATTGTACACAGCATAAAGTAAAAAAAAAGTTCTCTGATAATGTTAAGTAAGGCGGATTGTTATTGTCCCAAAGCTTTACATATTATTATAATATCTGCATGTAAATAACATGTTTATTACATGATATATTCGCACGTGATATAGTGTACATTACTGCAAGGTATTTAATTGATATGATTGAAGTTGTGTCTGCCTGTTGCAAAATACTTATAAGGAACATAATTTTACTTGTCTATTTGATTAGACTTAACCATTTGTACTTATATCTTCAGTATCATTATTTAAAAACACTATATTAAAGTTTTAATGAAGATCCGGCGGAAACCCAATGACTGGACAGGTGAGTAAGGGGTCGTGAGTTCGAACTACATCCGTTGTTAATGTATACATGAATCCATTTCTCATACTCGCATTATTAACTTCATTTCAATGGACAGAAATACTGGTAATGTATTCTTAAGTATTTGTCTAGCAAACTGCACGGCCAACAATCGAGGGAAAATGAACTTTTAACAGATAGTAGAATTACAAAGCAACAATATAATATATTACCTTCATTTTATGATGTGACGTGTCATATATAGTAAACAATAAAATACTTAAGATTATATGTAAAGCATTAAAATTCCTTAGATAGGTATTCAGTGACACTCAAGAGTAAATATTACTATTAATTAACCTGAAATTGGAGTACTCAAACGCCTTGATAAACTACCTTCATTTGTTTTTCGTTCAGTTTCAGTTACATTGGACTGGAGACTTACAAAAATATTTCACAAGTAGGCATAGACACAAAACGAAAAGATAAAGAGAGATTCCAATATTTTTACGTGATTGCATTGGACCGACAACCGTAACTACAGAAAACGAAAATGAGTATGTAGTTACGTGTCACTGCGTGCAAACCATCCTCTATATTTCCCTTGAGACGCGGAGGCGTGATGAGTGCGTAGCCAGTGTAAACAGGCCCCGCTTTGTACGGAGACCCTTTATAATGCAAGATCTGTTTATACTGGATTTTCATAGTTCGATGTGTAGCCATATTACCACGTCTATTCAATATTTCCCTATGCAGATTGAAAGATTAAAAGCAAAAGCTTAAATCATTTTTATCCCTCCCCATTTCCCCAACCAATATTGCGCATACGCAGAGAAAACTACAATTCTTATTACCATAAATCCTAACAACGATGTACGTAACACTATAGAGTGTAAAACCACAAGATTGAACGTGAACAAGACAATGGGATCATAACGATGGGTAATCAGTCAGAATAAGACCTGGATTTAAGAAGTGTTTGAGTTAACTCACAATAACTTACTGTCAAGTAGGAAGTGATTTTAGACGGAGCTAGTCCCTTATAATACAATATGTGTTCGAACAATGCAAATGAACGTTCTAAGATCTTAACATACCATAACGCCTATATGTATGTATGTGATGTACCCACAGTTCGCCGGTGTTTTGGATGTAATAGGAAGCGAGCCTATTGCCATTAACCGGGCACACTAGATTTGTGCTTCGAAGTGCTACTGAGAATTTCATCGAAAGACCCAGGACCTATAACGTAGGAGTCGCGCTTAGAAACACTAGATTAATGAAGCAGTCAAAAGCTAAGATCTAAAACATGTGATTTTTAATGAAACCTGCGTTTAACTATCTCACCTCACGTAAAAAAAATATCTTATTCATCAAAATACTAAAAAAATAATGAGCCTCTTAGAACAATAAAATGATTTTTGTCTTGATTGGACCCGACATATTTTGGAAAAGAAGATAAACCTCATTGTAGCTATAGAAAAATTGTTAGACGTTTTATATTTTTATGAACATATGATAAAATTCTAAATTGACAGAGTGGAACGCAATAAATGTGAAAAACTAAGTAATTTTATAGTATTTCCTTATCGTTAGATAAAAACTTGATGATAATATCGTTAAGAAAAACATAAACTAACTAGCAACGATATTCTCACGAGGTCTGCGTACGCGCACGCCCTTAGTCGAGGTTCCACGCCAGCAGTTTGACACGGTCCCTGGTCGCCCTAATAACTCCAGATGCTCCCCTTACACTTCGAATACATTGCCCTTGGCATTTCACGGTGGATGGATTCCTTTTGTTAACGGTTAAATATTTAAGGAATATTCTAAAAGAATAAAAAATAAACTTAAAAAATAAGATGTACTTAATTCGTCTGTATATTAATATATTAGCACAGGTACCTATATAATCACACATACGTAATATGTACGTTTAATAATATATTTTTGTTGAATCTTTATTATATTCTTCAGTTATGAAAGATCAGTGGCGCCAATGAAGGCATATTTTTATAGCAGTTATACTAAACGAGTCTAGTAACTGTCACTCGTATAAATCTTGTTTACGAACATTATTTTTCATTTATTTAAGTAGGTATAGTTTACTTTCCTAGATAGTCCTCAATCAATTTGGTTGGTGTCAGAAGAATCTTAAGATAGAACATGCACAACTGAAAATCCAACTCATCATCATACGCATTACAATAAAAAAAGGTACAAACAATAAGCCATTGTTAATACATCGAAGCTTCTTTTCACAATCAGTTTTAATTTTATAAATAAGAAGCTTACAGTATTCATTGAATTTATGTACAAAAACATAATTTAAGCTATTTTTAAATATTATGAATTCCGAATCACGGAGTAGCGAAAGCATTTGGCAAATGAAAAAGGAAAGTGGTGTACGGCAGGTGCGCGCGCGCATCGCGAGGTGAGCCCTTCCAGGGCGAGGGAATGGAATGCGACTATTATTAGAGGAGTCGGCGCCGGCGCACGCCACCGACCTCACGATACAGGGTGCTATGGGAATTCTTCAAATTTTTCAAGAAAAAATTGAGTTCTGATGTAAATGTTTACCTGGCTTTTACCTTTTTTAAAATGCTGACTATTTCAAGATTTCATTAAGATAAGATAACTTATATGGGGAATGAAACCTGTTATTAAAATAAGGTTACGAAGGGGAGGAGGGACGAGGGCCCGAGTATAGGGACACAAATATAAATAATAAAGGACTGAAGATGTTCCAAGTCAAGTCGCGTGACAGCTTTATTCGTAAAATAGCGCTCAACTCATTATATTATTTTATGAATTGTATGTAATATATGAAATTGTTTAGAACTACTAAAGCAATCAGCCTGTATAACTTTGACTAGAGGAGTGCACGTTATCGGTGGATGCTGTGAGCATCGCTGCGCCGGCGCCGCTCCGCCATTGTTGAGCCCCCACAGCCATGCTAATATTCCACCCAGCCGTAATGCCCGATACTCGAGCTCAGATATAATAACAATAAAATAGCTGATATTGGCCAATATGAATTATGTTTTAATTTTAGGTTTAAGCTCAGAGCATTGTATGGTTATTTGTATGTATTTGTACGTTGGAGACTGGAACTGAAAGAATGTGGTGCAGATCAAATCAATTAAATAAATTCCCTCGGCTTTACGGTCTAAAATGAGACATACAAGCTTTGCCAAGATTGTACACAACTTAATAGCTCAACGTTAATGGTGTCTGTTAATCCTGAAACGAACTTCCACATTCCGATCGCTTAGCAACCAGCCGAAAGCAAGCAACTTATGGTTAACGACTAGATCAGGAACGGCAATTCGTTCCAGGTACTAATAATAAGCGAATTTCTGAGGAACGCCTCGTAAGTTCACACCTCGGAGATCACGTTACTAGTGTTTGGTTGTTAGCGCAGCCATTACCGCTGCACGGGTAAAGAAGAACATTCACGGTACGCGGAATGTGTCGGAGTAACGTTGAACTCGGATGTGTTGATTGTGGCCTTTCTTCGACTATATTGACATTGATAAACAATGCAGTTCAAGCTTCAGAGAATTTACCGTAGTGATATGTTTGCAGATAAATAACTTGCAACCAATTTATACTACTACAAAACGACTTGTAAAAGTGTCTTTAAAAGATCTATTTACATAAATAAATATCATGTCATTTCATTTCATTTACTCAACGGAAGATATATCATTGAATTACCCTTGGATTGTGAATAGGCCAATACATCACAATCAAACAATTTTAGTTTTTTTTTATTCAGCTGTACTACAACACGGAAACGTTCGTGGGCCCAATAATACGAACAAGAATTTTGACGAGTGTTTACGGTGACGACAAACAGCGTGTCGCAGTGATTTAAGCGAAATGCTTACTGTGAACAGAGCTCTTAACTTACGTGTAGGCGAATAAATCTGGGGAACGGGCCGTTAAGGGGCAATTGTGCGTCGCCCAAATGGCGTCCGTCGACAATTTGTCGCCCGGCTACCGCCAGACGCAAGTAGGAAATGTCTGTTGAGAGTAGGGCTGGGGTGAACTCCTTGGACTCTAGGTCTAGATTTGGGAGGATTAAGAACGAATTCTGACTTATGAAAAATGCAAGAGTCGGAACCGAGAACCTCTTGAGAGGTCTCAGTTTTAACAGTAATGAAAGATCAGCAAATAAATTATTATTATATTTTTCACAAGTGAAGTTAAGAATAGAAATAGTAACTTATCGACAATATTTCTTATCGTCAGAGAGAGCTGCCATATTATCTGTTTTCTTTAGTACATAGTCTATCTGTCTGTGTAAACTGCGAGATAACTTGTTAGATAAAAGTCTAAATCAAACATGTTAGCAAAATTTTCCGGCATCCCTAGATTTAGTTAAATAAGTCAGGACTATTAAGATTAGTTTTAGAATGCGTACGAGTTGCTTCACGCTGCTCGAATTATGGGCGTTAACACTCTACTAACGATGCCAAGTCGCAACTTAAGTCGAACAGAGAATAAATTTTGGTACTTCAGGCAACCCTAGGAATAACGGTTGAGCGACGTGCATACAGACCGACGCCGCACGCGATTTTCATACAACAATTTGTTGACAGGACAAGTGTTGGCACCACGTTAAGCTGTGTAACATGTTACATAACGAGTACGCTTACGTGCTGCTGTAACATGCAGCAATTAGCGCGCACCGAACCGTGAACAATATCGTGAATCAATCGCCACTATTACATGTCAAGAGCCAAGGAAAATGCGTAATGATAAGTGGATTACGAGCATTCACGGCGACTTGTAAGTAGCTGCTGCGTAATACGCCACTAAACAGAGGAGTTCCACGATACAAAGGAGTATCAAATTGTGGCATCGGATTGTATGTAAATACAGTGTTAAATATGACTCCGTAGCCCGTGTCTTTACAAGGCAATTTTGCCGGTGATGCATTATTCGTTTTATTTCTGCACCTATTTATATTACAGCACCGAGGTCGTACCACAACGGCAACCTTATCATCTTGAGGGTATGAAGAAGGATGCAACTCTACAGGATAAATAACGCATGAAGCGTAACCTAATATTTAACCTGACACGTGCTGTGGTTTATTTACAACTGTATTGCCAAAATTATTACCAAACCCACTATTAGCCATAATAATTGGAGACCAAATGACAATATTCTCACAAGTGTATTATTAAAAAAAGTGCACATTAGGTACCACTGTTCCATCCAACCCGGCCGTTAAAGTGTTGCTTAACAGTTTTTTGCGGTAATAAAACAAACATTACTGTCAATTTGCGAGTGTATATTATTTAACGAGTCAATCATTTAATAAGCTGGACTATGTTGGACAATGTTATCTTTTTAGAGCGTACCAGTAATTAGGGTCACAGGCACATCGGTCGTATCGAACTCTTGTTAAGGTACTCGGTATACTGTTAAGCTGTTGACAATAACATAAACATAACCACATAACATCACGCCAGTAGTCCCCGAAGGGTAAGGCAGAGGTGTATTAATGTACACCCACACTTCGCCGGTATGTTTAGGTCCCATGTAATAGGGGGCGAGCCTATAGCCACAATTCCAGACCCCGAGTTGCTACAGAGAATTTTATAAAAAATCTCAATACCACTTTGCTCGACCTGGGTATAGAACCCAATACCTCTAGCGTAGCAGTCGCACTTAGCACCATTAGACTAACGAGGCAGTCAGTCAGTTGACATTAACATTTAGAAAAAAAAACTGGCAATTAACTCAGAACAAATAAAAAGTTAAGATGGAACTTTGCGAACAAAGTGAGGCCGGCTAAAACAACGCCTAACCGTGTACAACACACAATTACACGCACACACGTATACCGTAACTACGCCTTATCTTGTCAGTCGAGCTATCGAGCTTGTTCGCAAAGTTCCATCTTAACTTTTTATTTGATCTGAGGCAATTACGCGTAGCCATTCATTTTATTTAACGTTCTGTGTAAGACTTCGGAACTACATACTCAAATGTTGTGTGAGTGATGCATGTATGTAGCGTTATGTTCGCTTTCCATGATCGCTGATGGTCTGTTAGTTGATGTGAAGTGACATTCAAGATGCAGTAACCGATGAAACTTAAACCTAATGATACCTTTCATTATACAACTTTCGAAACTTCGGAAATACGGCACACATTACAAATCAAACAACTTCTGTAAATTATTCATGTAAAGACTTTTTGAATATTAAGTAGATTTAAGTATTAAAAACTTGGTCATTTGTTGATTAATAGCAGTTCAAAATATAAGTTATTTGTCAATATGACGCCAGTGATGCTTATTTGAGATTCAAATAAATTAATGAACATGCAATACTTACCATATTTTACATTGACATTCAAAGGCACTTTTATTATCACCACAAATAAAATCGTCCATAATATGATGAATAAATGTCTGCTCAATTGAAGTCACTAATGGGAGTTGAAGACGTTTTACTCCTTTAATTGACGACAAGTATATAAATGAATCAGAAAACTAATTATAGTGTAAATATTTCCAACTAAAATAAGGACAATAAAATGATGTGAAAGACCTCATAAAACTGAATAAAATTTATGATCGTTAAATGGTTGGCTTGTCCTTTGGCACTGTCGCTAGCACTTAATATTTATGCATTATAATTGTGTGGGCAAGTGGCGCATGCGCCAATTAAGCAAATCGATCTATCATAATCATATCTAACGTATTAATAGAGAGCGGTGAGCGGCTGCGCCCGCGACATGCAAATGCTGCGCGAAACGTGTCAGGGAGACTCAAGTGCTGTAGCACTGCTTTACGATTGTCGTAAACACTTATTTCGACCTCAAGCTACAGATAATTATCTCCCTTTTAAAATACAGTGCGAATGGAAATTTAATACCATTTAAAATTATAATTTATAGGGTCCGTTACGTTTTGTACTTTTGTACAACACAAACGACTCTAACCAAAGCTTTCCCTTTCAACAACGACCCGAGTACAATGTTCAGAAACTCGCCTAAAACCCATAACTAATAATGACAACATAAACTAGCTCAACAGTTTCAACGTGCGCCATTTCAATTTCCTTCCTTTGTTACTGTTCCCTCAGAGTTCCCAATAGAATTTTCCTCAGTTGCATTATGACATACCGGACAATATTAATCATGGTGGAGCTGTAATGCCGAAGCAAATTGCAAAGCCAGGAGAAAATAATGAACTACATCGTGTGAACGATAAACACCATAGTGATCGTAGACACACTTTCCATGTTGCGTAATTTTTTTCGAGATCAAAGGGCTCACGTACATTTTATGTAAGCAAAATTTGATATGGAAAGTGATGTACCGTGAATTATACTTTCTGAGGAGTAACTACATTAGTTTGATAGACCCAAAGTTGACGATATTTTAATACATTTTTAACACTAGGTTATGATACATATCGCTGATGGACCCGAAAACAATGAATCTGTATGTTAAGGTATATTCCCCAAACCAAAAATACCGATCGATGTGATCACAATAACACCTAGAATACTCTAAAAAAACAGAATTGGATCACTAGTTCTACAGATTATGCCCTATATTGAAACTCACAAAGCAAAAAATAAGTACCTCTTTATAACATTATTAGTATGGATGCATCGTATAAATACCAACAGGACAAACCGGGCTAAAGTTGTTGGCATCATTTTAATAGACATGATTTTAATAAAACCAACAAACAAGATTAGAGTGTTAGGCATTAAACGTGTAGTACCACGTGTATTGTAGTGGATACTTCGTATTCAAGAGTGGAGAACTTATTTCGTGTGCATGTTATCATGATAAGACGAATTATACTTTACATTCTGATTATAGCAACATTAAAGAAAGATGTAATACTTACAAATTATTTGATAAAGCAATAAAAAAATGAAATACCCGTTCTGAGTCCAGCAGTTTCGAGAAATGTTAGTAAAAAGTCTTGAATACTGTTTCGATATACAAGTACTTGATATCAAGAACAATACAATAGTGTATTTCAATCGGTTCGTTCCCATGGATCTTGATACAACGATTACCATTGCGCAATAACTATAACTCGGCGGTTTAACATAGACAAGATCATGTGTTAGAACTGTTCCATATCGGTGCTTATTCATCGCGGCCGGTTTGCAATTCTAACTGAACTGGCTTTGCCTTCAACCGCGTTACTGCACTCTGAAGAAATACTGTTTATTTTATATGCTTCTACATCTCAATAGGTTTTATTCCCGGTCTAATTTATGGACTTAACTTTTGTACATTACCAATCACAGGTCTGTAGTACTCTGTAGCTTTTCTGTTGACGTGGTTTTGTTATTCCAAACGATATTCTTTATAAATTGAATTCAATTAATTTCTGTTCAAAAAGTTTAAAATGGAAACCACACAATTTCGTTACTCAATTCTATAATCTATCAAATCAATAATTCCATCTAAACTACAAACCATTTCGAGTCCATATAAATGCTATAACAGAATCGATGAATAGATGATTACTTTTTGCGCAGTACTATGCCCCTCGTGTAGAGAAACGTGACCTGATTTTCAATAGTAACGCCACTTGCACCACGCATTGTGATCATTATTTTTACAATATTTCTCCTCATCTTTGAATTCGGGTTTTTACTCTTTATATAAAAATTACAAGATAAGTTTAAAAATAAACATGATTTCAGGCAAAAAACTGTCGAAAAGCCGGAACTCTTTTTATCATGTTCAATTGTAAAATAAATTGAAATAAAACACAAAAACGCTTGTAAGAATAAAATTTCAACAACTCGATAGGAAATATCTGCACTAAACCAATTAAAGCTGATTGTGAGGGCCAGGTCACAACAGGTAGGCCAACAAGCCGAGCCCGAAACAATGCCCCAGTAGAGAATGTAAACACATTGCAAATGTGTAACTAAAGAAGTATTTCTATTATGTACGGAACATAATTAATCAGAGGGGTTATTGTTCTGTTCAGAAACAGATGTATGTTGATTACAAGAAAATAGCGCTCGTGGTTGGCAACCTGGAATACTGCTGTAATAACTCTGCATCATTAGTATTTTGGAAAATTCCAGTTACTCATATTAAATGACTGTCGTACCAAAATTGCAGTAAACTTTTTTAAGGTGTTTCTTGCTCTACCCTACTTAACTGAACATGTTATCAATAATTTACGAGTATTAACGTCTGTGTATCAGACGATAATTAAAAGTGAGTGTTAATTTCTCCGAGGACTAAAAGCCTAGTGAATGGTTTAATGTCAGAGAAAGTGGTCCCGTACGCGATGTGCAAGCGCAATTTTCTAATCTGCACTTCCGATGCTACCGTCACGAGTTGGTTCGTGGAACAGCTAATATAAATGTCCTTAATATTTTTGGTAAGAGGAGTTTCTGCATCCAAAATCAACTATCAGGGCGTTGATATGGTCCTGTCGCGGTTATAATGTTGGTTGTTGAGCACTTGGTACATATGGTTCCATATGTATATAAAAGTTCAACGAGTAGATATACAGAAGTTACACGGTTAAGCCTATCTGGTTTGGGGAGCTTGACGGTTAGTTTCTCCGAGAAATAATATCCTCCAATAAACTAAAAAAAAAAAGGGATAAGCGAAAACAACAAGATAGTTATGTAAGGGCAATGGGAAGTAAGAGCGTGTTACGAACCTACGGACAAACATGCGCCGAAGCAATTTATGTTGACCTGAATTAGGATTGTTCCATTCCATTAGTTAAATTTTGTTAAGGTGATAAAGATGCAATCTGGAATATTATTAACCCGATTAGCAAAACAAAATGCTAGACAAATACTAGATAGACTTCTCAACAACTGTGAATATTTTTGTTATTTTACTGTAAATTTACTGATACTGTTATATTATACAAATGTATATTTTAAAGCTGTCAATGTCAGCTTTTTATAATATATTTATTTACATAAAAAAGTCAGTAATGAGTTCAATATATATATTTGCACCTCCATTAGACCGTAAAGTAATCTTGACATTCACCTTTCATTGGCGATCGTTTATTGTGGGTTTCCGGTTGGTCACCGCGAAAGCTGTCGTCGTGACGAATCCACGCTAGAGATTGACACTCAAGCCCCAAACGATCGAATACAGGTTCAAGATCACGAATCGATACTTTCGTTAAAGAAATCGCCAGTAGGTGTGTCGTAACTTCAACTTATGACCCAGGTTATAAAACAACGACGCAACCAAAACATATCGAAAGTTCGCTAAATCGTCGAATCATAATAGATTATGGTTTTAGAAACTGTGCATTTGATATCGACGCATTTTTATATTTTATGGGCTTCGAATAGACCGAGTGATTTCTTCCATTATGTGGAATCGATTAATTATTCATATTTGATCATACATCGGATTTTTTATGAAACCAGTCTACAATTAGATTGAAATATTGTATCGGATGTGAAAATTGCCTTTCAACATAATATCGATGCTTCAGTTGGTGTTGAGACACCCAATCATACGTCCTGTTAGTTTTCTGCATGCGTTTCCCACTGAGTCATCAACCATAACGATTGCCGACTGTATTAGGGTTTATTCTTGACACATTAAAACCTCTTTATGATGGCGATTAAATAAAACATGGGATATTTATGGTTTAACACATAACCGTCTATGGTTAAGATCAAAACGAGACTATAGTGTGTACCAGCCATCGTAAAGCGAAAACCTTGTTTATGGTTTGTAAACACACGTGTAAAAGTTTCAACTTTCGAGTTGTCTATTGAGTCCTGATCGTATAAATCTTGCACAAGTAGGCAGGTGGAGCGGCGCCGGCGCACTGCGCTGCCACCCACTTGTCGGGACTGAATCTGTTATAAGTTCAGAACTTGAGATACTAAATACCGCTTTATTTTAGTACTAATGTAAATTACGTCTTTGGTGGAGATAAATTACTTTGGGCAATAATAAGACTTGAACGAACTTAGGACTAAACAACAGACTTCAAATAAATCTGCAAGACATTGACAAACCCAACAAAAGATTGGACCCACAGTTCGCCCTAAAATAAAGAAATCTAACGCATGTTTCCAGATATAAAATACTAGTCTGTTTATTTTATCTGAAATACGAGGAAACATCGTTTTATGTGAAAACTAGAACAGAAACATTCCTGACGATTCGCGGCGCTAGCAATTTGTTAAATGGATCACCAGGTTTATTGGATCCGGTGACGTCATGAAACAATGGCAACCCCGGACGACTGGTAACAGGTTAGTTTCGTAATTTTTTTGGATGTACGAAACTGGAATGGATTTAACATGGAATTCTTCATCTCTCTTTTGAAACCTCTTTCGGCTGAATGACCTCAGCTGTATTGTCTTTTACATTCTCAATGCTTATGCTATTATTTTCGACATCCAGAAAACCCTTTAACGACCACAAGTTCTGAAAAACTTTATATTAATATACAAATTGTCAAAAGTTAACAAATTGATTCACTAGAATTCGTAATGGTTTGCATTGATCTGTCTTGTTAGATGATGTTTTATCGCGGGATCTAAGTTTTTCAAAGTAACGCAGTAAGTAAGGAACAGTTGTCTGCAACAAAAATTACATCAAAATTAAATGGAAATAACGGAATTCAATATCGTGACTCAAGTTAACAAAAATCGACGTCAAAACTTCTAGATTCAGTATTTTCAGCTTGTAACGACAGAATTGGCAAAGATATCGGTGTTTATAAAGTGGCATTGACCTTCCAGAGAACTTTATAAAAAGCAAAGAATCTTTGGTAAAAAGTACTTAACAGGAAAATCTTTTCACAAAGTCATATTGTTGAGTTTTTCCGTAAATTCCTTGTTATATTATTTAAGTGGCAACGTAATAAGTGGCAATGATCTCCATTCGTGTCCTGTTATTTCTCTACTGCTTAGAATTCAATATTCTATTGTGTTGTTGTATCAACAAGATATGTACTAATATCGTAATGTAATAAGCTTGTTTACATCGTTCCTAAGGTTAACACCCTTGAGCGAGTCCACGATAAACGAAACCAAATTTATCAATTAATACATACATCAATAAATGTAACCCAATTTTGGTACATATGATAGGAAGTGTCACCTATCGATAATAATACGAAGATTACTGATATATCAATATAATGCGCATACGCATTTACGCACTGACCTTTTATCCAAAGCAAATGAAAGAAAGATAGAAAGATTTATAATTACACCTATTTATTAGTGTGTCATTACCCCACACTAATAAATAGGTGTTATAAGGGGCAAGGGAAACAGCTTCATTAATGTTATGTCATCTTATCTAACGGCTCCTATAATAAAAAAACGACTACTAAATCGTTAAGGCACTTCGATGTGGTAAAAATAAATTTAAATTAGGCTTCATAAAATTAGGCAAGTGGAGTAAGATCTTAACAGAGTGACACTAGAGTGGGCAAGCGCAGCATAAGAAGTCCAGCGACCAGATGGGTAAATGACATAAAGAGGATAGAAGGAGCAAGCTGGATGAGTAAGGTTATGGATAGAAGAAATAGTTAGCATAAAAGAAGGGATGCTTATACCCAGCAGTGGGATAATACAAGCTGTGGATGATGATGAAGCTTCAAACGCCCGTGAATTCTAATTTAATTCCAAAAATATAATCAAGCGCGGAAAAACCCAAACGCTAGTTCAAAACACAACAAGTACCGTTAGGTAACATCGACTTATTTATCGATATTTTTATAACTTTATCGATTATAAATTAACGACAACCACGCGAAGTAATACCAGTTAATTGCTACGATAAGATTATTGTATGATCGTAAAATATTATCGTAATTTGTTAGTGCTGTGGTCAACGCTAGTCTTGCGTAAGAAATGTAGGTACCCTTAGGCGCTGGAAATGCTCCCGTGGTGTACAATAAATAGATATACGACGGCGAAATAACGACAGAAATTGTATTATATGTTGATATAACTGCATTTTAGTGGTTGCATTTATTTGTAGATGCCTAGATACATTACATTCCTTTGTATTTACTACTAGCTTTCCGGCCGTTGCTTCGCCCGGGTGGACTATACGTTTCTTTACATTTTTCGGGATAATGTATAGCCTATATCAGGGATCCCCAAACTATTTTGGTTAAGTGACCCCTTTTCCAAAATGAACTGTTACCTCAGACCCCCATGGCCAAATGACCTACTTTCTTAGTACACATAACACAACATAAACAATACAGTACCTACCTACCTATCTTGAAAGTTTTAAACTTGTGTTGATTTAATAGGGGTCGATTTTTAGACCTCATCGACCCCCAATATCAGTTTTCGTTTATGTCGACCCCTATGAAACCGATATCGACCACTTTGGGAATCCCTGGCCTATATCATTCAGGAATAATGTAGCTTACTATTGGCGAAATAAATTTAATTTTCGTTTCAGGAGATCCATAGATTAACCTCCTATAACGTCACAAACTCACAAACTTTAACATAACATAACATAACATACCATCACGCCTGTATTCCCCGAAGGGTTAGGCAGAGGTGTACTTAATGTACACCCACAGTTCGCCGGTATGTTTTGGGTCCCATGTAATAGGGGGCGAGCCTATTGCCATTCACCGGGCACAAATCCAGACTCCGAGCTGCTACTGAGAATTTCATAGAAAAACTCAATAACACTTTGCTCGACCTGGGGATCGAACCCAAGACCTCTAGCGTAGCAGTCGCGATTGGGACCACTAGACCAACGAGGCAGTCGTCGTCACAAACTTTACCTCTTTATAATATCAGTTAACCATGAAAAAATGGAGTCTGAATAGATGCTTTCATCGAAATTACGATAAAGTTATAATGTTATTTGTTTAATAGTAAAAGTTCGTTGTGAACCAAGTACAGCTATATAAAAATTCGAACTTTATACATGTGCAATTTTTGTGAAGTCCTCCGCGTTCGCAAGGTCCCATATTGGTCCATATACTTTTAACGACCGAACATAGTTTAAAGCAAACAAAACTCGGATGTGAAACGTGTAAAATTCTATATTTCTATCACGTTTTGATCGAGATAACTATTTTTTGTACATGAAAAAAATATTTTTATCGATGGAGGTAACAGCTAAAATCTTGTCACAGAACGCCCGCCTGTTGGTACCTAACAATTATCGCTAGTATCGATAAATATTACACATCTTTTACCTGTAAACAAATCTTTGTTTCAACATTAAAATCTATATAAAACTTACGTCATCCGCGTAATTTCATGACATAATGTAGTTACTTCGATAAGTGTGCAATTTGTAATACCTACTAAAACATATCGAAGGTGTTCGGCACAAGGTCGAGATTCTTCGCTATTTATAAAATAAGTATCTACACTTTTATGGCGCAGTGGTGTGAACATTGACATAATCGCGTCATAAAAAAATATATCTTTAAGTACTGGTCGATACTAGGACAAATGAACTTCTCGTTATTTTATTAAGATGAGAACCATTGGACCATTTTGACCATAACAGTTTATTATGTAAGATTAGTTATAAGCTTTGATTTTTTTATTCGATCGCTACTAAACTTCACAGAATCACTCGCTGGGATAATTCGAAGATTGACTAAATATTTCAACATAATCGGTTTAGCGGTTTTGGAGTCCATAGGAAACATACTCACATCGATTTTTATAAGATGCATTGGTTTACTTTTTTCAGCTCTTCTTATTTTTCCCAAAAATCTGAATAAAGCATTCTATACCATTAAAATGATAATTTTATTAATAGTGGATCGTTCCTCCTATCATCTGTTTCCATTCACGAAGGACTTCGTACCTGTTAATAACAATTATATAAGCGTTTGTTGCGTCCGTCCGCATTTTCCCTAGTTATATAAATTGATGCAGTCATCTTTTGGAGTTTTCCACTTATCTCATGGCCAAAAATCAAAGTCTTCAACTTCTTATTAATAGCTTTGCCCCGCTCTTAAGATTCGTAGCGCGATGCTAGATGGCCTAATATGGTCCAACTGGTAGTTTCAGAGATAGGCGCGTTTAAACAAACTCTTTTTCCAGCTTTATTATATTAGTATATATTTATTACACCTTGTGCCCTGTATCTTACACAACCTAAGGTCATATTAATGCGATAATTTTAGCTGGCTGAAGCGGGATGGAGCTATTCTAACCATAGAGCGGCCTTCGCTCCTTCTCTCACAACCCAAAAATCGCGATAACTTGTTGTAAACGGCCTCCGAGCCATCTAATCAGTATATACTATCAGTGTTTTAATTACCACGCTTATCTTATTAGCCAATTGATAAATGAGGCATAGGCACAAGTGTGTCAAGTGATAATTAACTGACATAGGACGGTAATTAGTCAGCGACGTGTTGCAATATTTAGGCGGCGTGTCAAGCTCAAGAGCCTTCATTTTGACGTAGCTGTCCTGTGTCTGTTATGAGAAGAGTAATTGGTTCGGTTGGCAAAAGATAACGCAAAATATTGTAATTCTTATCTTAATAAGAATATAATAGGGTACGTTCAGATATTGTACCTACGCTCGGCTACACATCAAGCTATACAAAACCAGTATAGGCTGGCCTTGAATTATGCGGAAAACGGTTACAATGAGAGGTCAGTCTAAACTGGTTTTGTATAGCTTGATGTGTAGCCGTGTGTACTTGGTATCAGTATCCAAATAAGTTTTACTTACGAGTATCTATGCATATATAATTATATATTTTTTTATGTATAATACTTATCGGATAAGATAAAAACAGTTATATTCATACGCGTATGCGTCGTAATTTCAATCGCAATGTAAATAATTGATGTCAGAAAGGTTACCTTGACTGGCCAAGAAAAGTATGTACTTGAACAAATCTTATCAGAAACTTTTGATAATTACCTGAAACAAAATAAAATAAATTATTATTCGGTGTGAAAACATTAGTACACATATACATATCATTAAAATTATACAGTGTGATTTGAAATTCATATTAATATTATGAAATAATTAAGTAGATTGAGAATTTTCAAAGCAGTTGCAATATCTTGGCAATAACGAAAGACATTTTTGTATTTTGCACTCGATCGACAATGATTGGTACTCCGATTAATATTCTGTTAGGAAAATACCAAACGGGCGTTGAGCTTGTGATGCGATAAATCGATTGTGAGTCGCGACGTGTCGCGCATCTGTAATCGATATAATCGCCGGATCGAATCATTGGGGGCTACGTCATCGCTATGTTTCCATTGAACTCGGTTTGTTTACTAAATGGAAAATTATTGTAAAGCTGGTTGCATTCTAAGTTACCAACATAAATACTAACATTGTTTAGTTGTTTTTGTAATTTATATATCGGCCTGTAAAAGATTTTTTTTTAATTTCCACCCCGAAACTACATAATTGAATTTTCTCGATTTATCTCTAGTAAATTATTATAGCGAGCTGCCCAAGACCGAGATGGTTGCCTCTCTTTGGGGAAGACCTGAGTTCAGCAGTGGACGGCGATGGGCGGAAATGGGCTGATGTGATGAAATTATATTACAAACACACAGACCACAAACAAACCATGATGTAATTAATTTACATCAGAGTTTTTACCGTAGACATTATTACGGCACAAAGAAACGAAACAATCACAAATACAAGAAACTAAGTAGGTTAATTATCATTATTGCAACTGAAGATACAAAACAAATTAATAATTAAGTGTCGTTGCAAATAGCTCAATAGCAATTGTCGTATCTGAACAATTGGCGTGACGGGTCGACCCGCGAGCCAATCACGGCTAATAAAACACAAATTAACTACTGATCAAGCAGATGGACAGACGTGCTACTTTAGACATGTACTGAATAAATAGGCCAATCGTTAGTGGCTGAGATTCGTTTGATATTCATCTCAATTGCTCTATAAACGTGCCTATCTTGTTGACAACGTTTTTTATAAAAAAATATATCAACTCTTATTAAATTATCTTAATAATTGCTCTTATATGATACTAGCTTTCCGCCCACGGCTTCGCCCGCGTGGTTTCTCGGCTTTTCTCTACTATAATATGCATTTGAACTACAAATAAACCTTCCTATTGAATCACTCTATCTATTGCTGAAAACTGCATTAAAATCCGTTGTGTAGTTTAAAGGATCTAAGCGTCAAACAGCGGGAGCGATTTTGTTTTATATACTATGTAAAGATTATGCCATCATCACAACCCATTCACTTTGGCACAGCCGACGAAGTATCCTTCTTAGAGTAAGAAAGGTAATGTTAGAGTACCACGCCAGACTGATGAGGACTGGTTGATTTCCCGGTAGCCATAGAAATCTGAGTCTACATGCGATCCCGAGTTCTTTGGCTACAGGGCAGGGAAATACTAGAAGTAATACTGTATACACCATTGAAAAGATTAAGATTAAATTTTAGGATTTTGCACCCTGAGGAATGACATAGGCTACCTTGTCTTAAAACAAATTGACCTTTTGAGACGCGAAGGAAGACGCAAGCTATGTTGTAAAACTTAGTTGATCAATATGAAGTCGTACAATAAACGTTTCTGTATGAGAATCGATTCATTGATTTTATTATTTATGAGTGCTGTATAATAAACATTCATCTATGTTCCGTCCTTGACTAGTCACAATAGATTAATAATAATTACAATTCATCATCGTCAACGCAGGGCTTCGTTTCGCAATAAGGCAGATCGATTGACACGAGAGGAGCCAAGTGGGCCGAATCGATTCTGATTCGATTGGGCACTGTATCGGGCAGCCATTGCACAACTATTAAGGTTAATACTGTTCAAGGACTCCATCAGGCCATATTGAACTGATTTGATTCTATATTGTCATGGTACTCGATTAATAACAAATGATTTAATAGTGCTCATTGTGCACTGTCAACTCGCTACTAAGTTCACGGCTGCATTGAATCGAGTTTTCGATACGCTCGATTTCATAACGATTTTAATGCGAGTGAATTGGATCGTGTGTAGGAATATTCATCATGATTGTTGACAGGCGTTGCGTTAGAATAGAGTGCGAGTGATTGATTGGACACGCAGAAAAAGACAAGCCGTGTATTACAGTCGCGTTTTTATTTAAAATCACGTCAATAGACTTGCATATTCAAAGAATTTGCAAGGTCAGTTGAACATCAATCAAAACATTGCCAAGAATAGTAGACTTTCTTTTTGTAGCATATTGCGTTGTCGTAAAAGGATTTCTACAATAACAGAAAAAATACAAATCCATTCCTCATTTCGCTCTAAAACCGCTCATCATTATGCAGACTCATGAATAAGACAAGTCACGAAACAGACTTTTATTCATGAATCGATTGAAATTTAATTCACCGGGATGCGTCGGCGTTGATCTTTTCCCATCACTCAAACAATCAAGGTATTCAGAAATCGATTATAATTAAATTCACGTTAAGCATAAAATCAAAATGCAACACTAGGTAATAACTGGATCGGTGTCCCTTATCGATACTATTTATCGCGGAGTGAAACCGCAATATTTCGTCACTTTGAGAGGTTTGTATCGAATTAATTGGGACATAGACTTTAATTATAGACTAAGAAGATATGATATTGCATCTAAATTGTATGGTAGTGTTATTGAGTATTTCAATTAGGTTGTATTGACTTGGAATTAGTGCGACCTTGGTGCTTTCATTGGTTAGTATTTTTTTAATTACACAATGAGTTGAGTGCACAAGTCGTGCGCAGGAGTCGATAGGTGTTCGTGACCACCACGTCACATGTCGACGTCAACTCCTCAGAGCGAGCGAACTAATATTATTTAAAGACAGCTATCAAAAGGCCTATTATATTTTGTAACTGATGACGTTTTAATACTATTAATTGCATTAGAATCGTGTCAATGTTATGTTATTCTATGTCACGTGAAGCAATCGATAAGACTGTAGAAATATTATTGTATCTGTAACTATGCAAGTAGTTATAAAAATTTAACTTAATATTCTTCTACTTATTCTGTATGTACATTATACTTTAATTATTAGCTTATTAAATTTTCATTAAAGCTATCACGGAATAAAGTATTTGGACCATTTCAAAACTGACAATGTACTTAGTAGTGGACAGATACAATTCATAATTATTTGTACCTATTTTGCATCAATGTTCTTCATAAAGCAGCTCCCTCATTGTTGATAGAGTATGTCCCTCATCGATTCCACGAGCTGACTATTCCAGAGTAAACATATAAAACATATCCTTTATCCCATCCAATGCGGAAACCAACAAACATATGCATAAAACATTCAAGATTGAATTGTTAATTGTTTAAAACATATGTAATGAGCAAATGCACTGCTATGAGTCGGGCGTCGCGACGCCTGCGCCTCCACTCATAGAATTGGGTCGTTGGCGTGCGCCGGCGCCGCGCAAATCGTGCGTGCACTGTTTACCTAAGCTACAATATATGCTCACGTTCCTTGCCTGCTCCTGAACGGTTGAAAGCATGACTAATTAATTGACGCATTAAGTGGGCGGACGGAAACACACAGCCAATGCAATGAAGTGTTTTGATTGTGAAACGAAATAGAAAGTGGAAATGGAAAGTGTCGCCAAAAATTTAGACATCGCGTTTCAAATCCCTGAAACTGATCTTACTACAATAAAGGATGAAAACGCGGATATGAAAGGTCAAAAGTTACAGAAGGACGTTCACGCAATGTAAACGAGACAAAGAGTGTAGCTAAAGTCCTTTAAGGGCCATTTAGCGAAACAGATGACAAAGATAACACTTTAAACGAACACAAACAGGTAGAGGAGGCAGAGTCTACTTCCGCAATTATGCGTCGCCACCGGAGGGTTACATCTGTTCTCACTCAAAGGTTAACGAGAGACATTAAGCACATTTTTGTATACACAAACGGCAAAAAGGTTGATGGGAAGCGAGCGGGGAAGTTGGACATCTCACTGCCATAAGACATCACTGTCATTGACATGGGATTTACGTAATGCTAAGATAGGTCAATAATGCAATGAAGGTTAGAATATGGTTTCTTTAGACAATTGTATTGTTGAAACCCAACTGCTTTCATTAAAAAACCCTATGAAATAACATAGCAGTGTTTCGTATTTCATGATAACACATTTGACACACAGTTGCTCTCCACGTTCCTTATTAATTCCTTATTAACACACTGACTCTCAATGTACAACTCACAAATCTAATTGAAAACTAGACTTCGCGTATCCTCACAAAACAGGGTCGCTGTTAAAGTCAGCGTGCGTGTTGAGCGTGTGTTCCATGCTTTATAGAGCGATATGTAAGAGGAGATCAAGTTTACCGTAAGGCCCGATTACGTCGGTTATAAATCGAATCCGGCCCGGACAGACGACACGTTACGAATTAACGGTAACGTGCCGAATTCGGTCGCGTGCGATTTGTTGATTGGTGACTGAAGTTCAGGTTTGATAAGACGATCCGGCTGCTCGTAAATATCGGGATGGACGGAATGGTGTTAATTAAAGTTTGTTTTGAGATGAGGTCACCTGTTCAATGTCGTCGTTATTTATCTTTAGTGTTAAAAAAACCGTGTAATGGGAACCTGTACAAAACTTGTAACACTTCCACAAAATGATGCTTATCAAGTTTGCGGTTTGTGTGAAATGTCTAGAAATTTAAAATAAAAATTAAGACACAAACAGTTAAGTCAATTAGCATGCGGTGTAACGGTGAAACGCGTCATCACAAATCTGTCACGGTAACAATATTATGTCAACTTTATTAAAGAGAGATCATGTCACAGACATAGCGATACTAAAACTAAGCTATACCATGCAATAGAAATACACTGCACTTAGCTATCTTTAAATCTCATAACGTAAGGGGTTTTAGTGTAAATGTAGTGTACTTATAAGTAGCGTTTGTCAGCATGCCTTTCCACCATACGATTTTTAACGCCTAGGAGATGAGGTTTGATTCCCAACTCAAATACGTAACGAGAAAAAATATATAAAGGCTGTTTTTCGGCCACTTTTCTTAGCTTCACTATAGCTTCGCTTTAATAGTGTGAAGCTCCTTAACGCGACCACAAACTAACGGGGCACCATTACATTTTACATTTCATGAGCACAAACAGCCTCGTGGGAAACGTCAACTGAACTCACTGTGTGCCTGAGAGCACAGCGTAGGAGTTTGTATTTATTTATCTATGGCGTTTTTTACCTCCTTTTTTTAGGGTCAAGCCAACACAAAATCTTTGCCACTGCGACTCTTATAGGCAGAAAATCGCCGAGACTATGACGCTCTTGGTCCCAGAGAAGTTTATCATGGCGTGGATGGAACCACCATTAAAAATAAGTTTGTAGAGTAGAAACAGTATTAAGTTCCTTTCGTATTATTATACTTTGGTTTCCTTGTAAAAATTATTTAAACATACCATCATTACGCCTGAATTCTGCGAAAGGTTAGGCACAGGTGTAGGTACTGTGTACAAACATATTTCGCCGATATATTCTAGGTCCTATGGTATAAGGGAGCCTATTGCTAACCGGGCACAAATCATATAAATTTTATAGAAAACCCCAATAACACTGCTCGACCTGGGTTCGGACCTCTAGATGATTTAAAAATTATTAAAATATCAGGAATAAGTATTACGTACAATACTGTGAATAATCAGTGTATATAGAACCGGTAAACAATAAGCGGAAAACATAATTAATTTTAGAATTGATCGTACCTACCAATTTAGAAAACTGAAAACTTGGCGCAAAAACTATTTTTAATTTGCTGTCAAGTTTAAAAGGCATTATGCTTCATTATGCTATCTTACCTTAATCAACTGAACTGATCTTGCTCAGATCCATGGAAAGCAGAGATCATCAGTTTTGGTTTTCGATTAAATTGTGTCTATTCGTAAAGCTAGTTTAAAAATATTAAACCTGACACCAGTTGTATCCATTCAGGTAAAGATTTAGGCCTTTATTTTATTCTAAGAATCATCTACTTCGTCACTGTTTGCTTAAACAACAAAATGTCTAAACTTAACCGGTTGCGGCCAGTTAGTTACTTTTATAACAGTATTTATCGTTAATTGTTCACTGACATTACACGTGAGGAACCGTTTAATTGAGCGGTGACAGTGAATAGCAATTAACGCATTAAGATAACAGAACCGCATCTAATAACTTTGTCACAGATGAGAAACGGGACAGTGGCACACATCAACTTGACAATTCGTAGCTTGCGCATGCGACTGTAGTTTGGTAACTGTTAACACCAAAAAGGTTGTCATTTAAAAAAAAATCTTAGTCAATCTTTGTGCCATATTACAAGATCCTATATAATGACTATAGAGTTGAAAATTCTCACACAAAAAGGTAATTCTTGTCGAGGTAGTTAGTATAATATATTCAAAAGTTTTTACATCTGTCACTTTTATTCAGTTTCACAGCGTCTTGCAATTCAAAGTATTAATAGTAACTACATTACATGAAAAATAAAACCCATCCTTTCGGCCATAAAAACTTATTTAAAAATACATGACACATTAAAAAAATACCTCCATAGTAAATTGGAGTATAAATGGTATTTTAATACTTTATTTATCTTGTAATGGCCACCGCACATGAGGCTCCGACAACCACACACATCCGAAGATCGTTTACGACACAATTTATTTAAGTGATAGTAAAGATTTCATCAATATTCATTCATATCATAAAACCACAGGAAACATTACGAAAATATGACGCGAACCAATTTCGTGGCCACAGACCGTTACCTACAAAACCATCGACGATACAGAACATTGAAAATAGCAGTGTATTGTAAAACAATGCACACTTCAAAATAATACGTGAAAGAAAATAAATTATGGAAAATATTTTGTTTGTGTGGAAAAACATTTAAATCTACTACAACTTAATTAAAACATAATTGAATACATTCAATTCTATAGAAGAACTGAAATCCAATTACCATGCAAATTTTTGTACTACAATTCCATTTTAATCCAGACGGTTTTATCCACGTTTCAAGTATTCATTCAATCGTAAGAATCCTTACAAATGACGAGGATTAAAAGAGCTTCACATTTCCGACAGCTTGATTGCGGTACGTGCTTTTTTGAAAACTCATCCATAATTTTCAATTATAAAGAAATGACAGCAAAAATGTTAATAGTAACTTATAAGACGACCAAAAAGTCGTCTGCGCCGAGTGGAGGGATATCAATCTCATGCAAATTGCTGTGACCACTCCTACGGCGCTTTAAGCCACTTTATAAATGTATAAGTTATTATTAATAAATTTGTGCTTCGCGAAATCTGTATTTTCATACAATGTTGGTATTTTCGTAAACAACACAGCTCAACTCATTTATCCTTTCGTAAAGGATCGCGCTATTAATTTTATTTTACACACGCATAATTGTGCGGCTATAAAAGACAACATTGTCTTCATTCCATTAAAATGGTAATATCTTAAAACATGCACTCCAGCGCATATAATTTTAACTTGGAACAAAGTTTTCATTTCTCTGTGTGCAATGCATTGTTGAGTGTAAAGTAGCTTTTGAAAGAAATTACATTTTAAAACCTACCAAATAAATTGAATTCTTAAATGGCAATAATTAAAGACTTATGTCTTGTTAATGAGAGGTAGTTAAACACATCATTCTAAGTATTCAATTAATTGAATTATAATTGAACAAGGCTAATACTAAAATAACGGAGTATAATTAAATCCTGTTGGACGGTATTTGCGGGACGAACATTACCCAATACCTTTAAATATTTTTTCCTGTTACAATAATGCTCGTAAATAGATAAATACAAAAGAGCGGCGGCCATATTGTACACATCAACTAACGATGGGAACCCGACACCGAGACAGAGCCGTAACGAGACACGCTCATTTATTTAACAATGCACAACCAAAATAGGAAAACCACGCTCGTCAAGAAATCCGCACCTGCCGATGACCTCTAGTCTAACGGGCATCCCCTAGACGACCAGTCACGTGGACGCTATCAGATGTGTGAAGCGCTGTACTGACTGTTGGCACGTCGAAGCTCTACATTGGCTGGTGAGTTTATCCAGCACTTTGAATAAAGGTCGCGGGGTCGAGAGCACCACAACGGCTAGTTTGCAGCGTCAAAAGACTAAGGTTATGTGTGCCGAATAACTGTACAAATAAACATTGGCAAGTATCGTCAAATTAAAGTTACGCGTGAGTCATGATTTAGCGATCTTGGCGATAACCTTGCGTCGTCATCTTAGACTTACATTAGACGATCAGTTGCTAACAAGTTAGTTGAAATGTTCACCGATTCAGATACCTAAACCTCTATTTGCCTAAGTGTTGCAATCTCTTCAGTTTAACTATTACTCATTAGGTAAGAAACGTACCGTTTTATACGAATAATGAGCCAAGTTTTCCCACGGTGAATACCCACAAATGACTAAATAACACTACAATAACTGACTACGTTCCGCAACAAGTATTGTTTTGCTTTACAATATGGAAACTTTCATTCCAAATATTAACCAACGTAACTCAATCCATGTGTTAATCAAGATCTCCGTAGTGTTTAAATAACATGGACTGACGAAGAATCTGACAAGAAACGTGAGAATGATTTCGGTGAATTTGAACTTATTGTATTTCAATATCGACCGCTGCCTCAGAGAATAGTCAGTCATCTATTCGCACCACAAAAAACGTACTTAATAAATCTTACTCAAGTGGGCGCGTCAAAATTCAGATCCTTAACTTCGTCTAAAGGAGCTGTCAGGACCACGATCATAAGTTCAGCAGCAGCCGGCCCCCTGTCACTTCGGATTTTAAACTAAAATACCAGAGAGATCGCAAAACAGATCGATGGACGAGACAAAAGAGCAAAGAAACAATACAATTCCGCAACGCAGCAGGATCAATTAATATTGAAATAGGCGGACACCCACCTGCTCCGTCATGGTTGAGATAAAACGCGGCCGCCAGACAATATTATGATAAATGGCACGTAGGATATGGACGCTATAATTTATGACTTATAATGCAACGATAGAAACGCTTCCTTGCACTTCACAAGGCCTCCGTTAGATTATCAATTAACCTCTTAACTTTGTATACTATTAAAATAATTAATGAGTTCTCATTTTTGGAATTGGCGTAAAATAGAAGTGTTTAATTGAATTCCATTTTGTACTGAAGGTTTTATTTTAAAGTGATTCTGATAAAAGAACTACTGATGTATGTTGTGAGTTTGACAGCAAACAGTGTGCGTAGCCACCGCGCCGTATCCAATTTGTTTCAAAGCCGCCACAACATTGTTTCTAGTAATAAATTTCCACCATCACCCGTGTTGAAAGGAACGTTGATTTATTGAAATGTTGTTGGTATAGGATCCCCGAGAACGTGTGGAGGTGTAGCAAGTAACGTAACTAGCCTTCCAGTTGACAAGTTAGCGCAATCTTGCCTTATAGTAAGAGTGAGATTGCTGTGTGACATCAAACAACACCTTCATTTTAACATTATTTTGTGATGAACCTTATCCTGGAAGAAGTAAAAGGATAAACAGGTCGTATATCACACAAACAACGCCCCTATGAACCTTGACAAAGGGCCGTTAAAAACACAAGATGAAGATGAGAAATAAAGATACAACTGGAATGCCAAAATACTGTCCGAGTGGATATAATGCAGCGCCGACAGTGACACCTGCGGTCGACGCACTCACACATAATCCGTTTATTGAACATAATCTTATCATCGTGACGTATTCGACAAAGAACCAGGCGGAAGAAGAAAAGTTATATTAAAATAAACATTCTGTAAATGGCGAAAAACGATTTAGCAAAATACGTACCTTCCAGCAGAAACAAAATAGCACTATTGAGATAAAATTAAGTCACAAAGAAGCCTGGCCGGAGGTCACGCTTGTCGCCCCATTAATTCTGTGTTAAACGGCTATAACTTTACCGTTTTACGAGTCGAATATCTACTGAAATTAATTAACAATACGAGCTTCCGTAGTTGATGCTGTGCGAATAATCGAAATGTTTATTTAAATCGGCAGAGGTTAAATATAATTTCAAGATGAACGATGATTATTGGTTCACGCAATTTCACGCACCTGATCATATAATATTTTATGCCTTATTTGGGACAGAAGTGGAAATCATTTTATGCCGTTAATGAAATTATTTGAGAGTGTTCCATCTCTTCTATGAGTTGGTTTTTACTAATATAAAAGGTTTTTAGTTAAAAGTTTTGTAAACTAGCCTTGTTTTTAAATCAATTTCAAGTACTTACAACGGCCATATCATTTTCATGTAGCGGAAAGAATCGGTCAAACAAGCGCTGTATTCAATATTAACGTTTATAATATAGGAGATAATAACTAAAGTTGTTAGGTCTCTTGACCTGACCTTCCGGGAGGATTAGTTAAATCCATATTAGTTTCACGCTGATGCTATCGATCTGCTTAATCTCTACGCAACGGTTTGATCAATATGCAGTAATTTGAGCTACGAGTATCAACAGTACAAGGAAAACGTTCAAGTATGTGTTGACACGGGCGTAAATAATTAAACACTTAAGTAGATACAATCGAGTCATTGCCTCGGTTATAGTATTGTATCCTCGGAATATAATGTAGTTGTCACGGTAAAAATTATTCTCATTTTGAATTATTTTAATATTTTTCCCGTATAATGAAAAACCCAAATTGCACTCAAAACTATTCTAGGCTCATCAATAGTCGCTTAGATCAGTGTGAGGAAGGGTAATACATCGTCAAAGTTAATACGCGTCATATTTTTCTAAGCTTACTTTGTCATCTATATCAAGCCCTGGCAGTGCCTCTTGCGCCTATTCTCATGTCAAGTCTTATCATATCTTAACCTTCAACAACAGATAGGAATTTATTTACGCAAGATGGATCGCTGTACGCATACCGTTGTGAACTAATCGTTCATTCTTATGTAATGGTTCTCGTGATCAAGTTAACTAGAGTATCATAAATGTAGTGTAAGAGCTCCCGGAGCTCTGGAACAGGTCTAACGGCAATCGTATCGTGTAAAGTGCGAATTTCAACCGTATCTGGTTAAACAGAAAGTCTACCACCACGAGGTTGTGTAGGACAAGGATGATTATAATGATGTCAGACTCGGAATCAGCGATTCTGTCAGCGAATTACAATTAAATGGACGAATACGAGCAGAATTTGATAATGCGTACACGACGTAACCGTGACTCGGGTACAAGTACATTAAATATGACAAATTAAATTAATAATAACGTTATTGCTTTTTCCGTTCACTATACCCAACATTGCCAGCGATTCTTTCCATATAGAATTGTCATTGTCGAGCTATCAAAACGTTTAAGCCCAACGCGTTATTTGGAAACTGTCTTTAAAAGGTTATGCCTGTAGTGTTATTTTGAAGAAGGTAACAGGTTCATGCTTATCTCGCTTGTGTGGATAAACCTTGAATCTGATAATAACAATACTAAATTCAATATGAGTTCTATAGTAATAATGTTGATTTCGTAAGTCATTTGTATAGTTCTAGAAATTCCATAAAACGTGTATAGGTTTATAACAACTGTTGTTGAAGTATCCACAAGCAAAACAAGTTATACTTCGCATTAATCATTTCTCATTAAACACATTTGTCACGCATGGCGATTAAAACTTATCTCACTAGATCTCACTACGCAGGAGGTCTGAATCATCAGAATATATTTGGACAGCGAAAAAACGTTCCCGTAAGTGCCACAAATTAATTCTACCACCCACATGGTGTTCAAATTGGTTCTCACCAAAAACAAATTTGCGCTGAAACACATGTGCCTAATCTGATCTATGCGGAAATGTGAATAACGTCTTTGATAATAACTATATATCTTCATATATGTATTATACAGAATCCGAAGTCAGGAGTCTGATCATTAACTGCCCCATTAGTCTAGTGGTCTTAACTGCGACTGCTATGATAGAGGTCTAATTCCCTGATCGAGCAGTGTTATTGAGTTTTTCTACGAAATTCTCAGCAGCACATTGGAGTTTATATGTACATATATGTGCCCGGCGAATGGTAATAGGGGATGATATGGGATCTAAGCATACCGGCAAACTGTGAGTGTACAGTAAGTTCACCTTTGACTAGCCCTTCTGTTCTGTTACTGTCCTGTATACTAATAAGTATGGTGATTTTTGAGTATTAACTCTGAAAACTTGTAAGCCAGCTTATTCAATTAAAACGGTAATACTTAAACGACTTCTTGGTAAAACTCCGATCTCCTTGCTCTCATGGCTTAGTTAAAATTAGTGCTGTTCAAAATTAATCTTGTCTTTTTTTCGTTTTGCTCAGAGCACTGTTTTTTTTATCTATACTTGATTAGCGATGATATATTATGTAGAGCCGATGACGTTGGTTTACAAGCAGATACACATGTAGAATTATGCAAATCCCTTGCAAATCTTTCCTTGTAACGAATATGGTAGCCATGTCGATTTCGCATAAGGAGCTTACAACAAACATTGCTTATGTTATTGGCACAGGGATTATTTCTTCACGGTCAAGTTTATGATCAATGTACTTCACTGTTAGTACATTATCCCTCATTTCAACTATGCCTATCTTAAATCTAATATCTTTACAGAAATACTGTACTGTATTAGGCTCCTTCTAAATCTTCTTAGTTACATCTATACTAATATTATAAAGAGATATATGTTTGTGAGTTTGTGACGTTGTATGGGGTAACCTCTGGTTCTACTGAACAGATATTGAAAATTCTTTCACCAATAGAAACCTACATGATTCCTGAGTGACATAGGCTATATATTATCCCGTAAAATAACAAGACACGTATCGTATAGTCCGCGTGGACGAAGCCGCAGGCGGAAAGCTAGATATAATATATAATGCTACACTTTTGTTCTAAAATGTAGTCAGTGTATCTGATTTCAGAACGGAATAATCTGAATCATATAACCATTTCTATGCAGAACAGTCTAGTGACTCGGCGTTCGGACAGAATACCTCCGCGATCGAACTTGGCGAAGTTCCCAAGGACCTAATAAGCTATAAATCTTCCAGTAATTTAATACTGTGTTGTTATTACCTACTTCCTTTTTTTAGATATTTGGAGAACTTTAACCTCAGTTTTCCTTTTTCATTCAATGTCAGATGAATATTCATAGTATTCGTATTTGCGTAAATGATTATAAAAATCATGGACTACCTATATCGGGATACTATTAATGTCATTTTATTAAGTCTTTTTCAGTGTAATGAAGATATTTATTTGGCGATAATATTTGATATGTTTAACGATTTGCACATGAATATTGCGGAAAGGTCGTGGAAGCCACACGTCTGTATAATTTATTGATTGCTCTCTGCGTAGGCGCAGCCCACATGCCATTAACTTAAATAACGACGGACGATCGTTCTATAACTAATTCGTTTTCGCATGTCCTAATCTAGACTTAATTAATGTGGCAGTGAACTTTTTAAAATTTATCGACTTGTAGCAAAAACAGCTCGAGCTATTATAAACTGTATCATCATTTAATTATTCACATAATAGATACAATCTAGAGCATGACTCAACTTATTTTGTGGAAATTTACCGCACAAGGTGTTTAAAATATTTTACGTTATTTAACAACATTTTGAAACCAACACTTTTAAGGCAGTGATGCTGAAAAATGGATTCAAAGTTAAAATAAAGTTATGAAATTAAATAAGGTACCAACGGAATTTAAGTTTTTATGATTTTTGACAACGTTGTGACAACTTATTCATACGACACTTTTGAAAGTTTACTCAAACTAAGTATACTATTAAGTAAAGTCGGTTAACACTTAGTTAAATGGTAGTAAACTGAAACCAGTCGTAGTCCATCTACAACATTTTCCCTTCAATCAGCTTTTATGATGGGAAAACAAGAAATAATTGAAACGTTCTTTATTAATGTTTGTTACCAACATTATAACGAAAAATAGTACAGGTAAAACATCAAAGCATAAGAGCTATAACACTAAATAACACGTTACACTAATAGGGGCAATTAGCAGGAATGTTTACACGAATTAATCACGAGCCGAACATCACATCCATCCAGGCGAACGAACGAACACAAGCAATTAATAACATATAATGATGTACAAGCAGTATTTCTAATAAAACCAGCAATCGAGTCTATGCCAGCGATGTGAGAACTTGTATAGTTAAAGAAAACATGTTCCGCAAAGTACCTGACATGATGTTATCTTGGACGGTTGGAGATGTGTCTAATATTAAGGTAACATGTTCATGACATCCATACTATTCTCATTGGTATTCAAATTCCTTAACAAGAATACAAACAACGAGAAGTAATGGCTTGCTCAAATCCGTACAAGAAGCAATTATAGGTGTACCTAGTCCCAAACAATAGGCGTATAGGTGTACATATCTATAGTGTGAACAAGTTCGGGATCAACAAACCCTCTCAATCTGAGGCTAAGCTTACGTTATAACACGAAGAGGAAGAGATGTTTTATCGACGCAAGCCTGGACAAAATGCCGCATACCAATTATGGAGGGCCAAGCTCCGGCGTGAAATATGGCCAGCGCGGGCGCAGATACCGGCAAGATTTGCCCTAGGAGTAACATACTACGCGGTGTCGAATTACATGATTTACATCCTTCAATACCTACATGAGAAATATCTGATACAGACATAAAATAAAACGCCAACAATAAAGATTAACAATAGGAACACGTTTCTAGAGAACCGGTAAGGATCCCGGACACAATACAATACACTTAACTAAGGGTGCTAAGTACAAAGACGCAATAAAACTCGTCAATATAACAGCTTGCTAAATACTGACTGTTTCTGGACAAAGCGAAGCAATAGGCCGAGAAATTGTAAGGATGAAGTCGAAAGATAAAAGTAATGATCGTCCCACCGACCGACCTTGAGACGAGAAAACACTTAAACAAAGACTGATCACTGACATGACTGTTGTCTACTGAGCGACGTATGTGACAAGCCACGACCGTTGCCACACCGGCCATGATGTGCAAACGCATTCCTGATTCGATACAGAGAACGCTGCGCCAGCGACGGTGCAAGTGTACAAACACATTCACACACGCGCAAATGAATATTTACACGACCGCTTGCACGGATAACGAACACATTTTGAAAGTACTACAGAAGTAAATATAAATTCCACCACAATAAACACAGAACCAATTAGTAACAGAAAAATGAGCAAAAAGAGAAATCGGTTCCATTATCGGCCGTTCACGGATCCGTACAAAAAATCAGCTGCTCTTACTGTTTACGGTAGCAATAAACGTTCTATGCGCTGTCGTCAAGTTCTGTCTTCAGTTTTCATGTACCGGCCGTGACCTCTTCACCGGGAGATATCAGCGAATGACCAGCCACTCTCGCCCCTCTATCGCTTTCTTATGACCCGCTTTTCATAAACAATACTTCGACAACGGCGCACCGCTCGCTCGGACGCGAGAAAGTAGCCGATAACATACAAGAGGCGATGCCTGTATCAATTTAACCAATAGCCATAACATGGGCCGGCTGAACAACACTGCCGATGCATGTTTCGACGAGAATCCAAAATTGGTACTGGAAAAGCAGTATTTGATTGCGATGCAGTTTAATTTACCGTGTGAAACTTAACGATAAACAATACGTGATTCAATGTAGATTTCAAAAACAGTAAAGTTATAAAACCAATATAAAAGTTATCCAGTGCGTCCTTAAGCAGGCCTTAAACATATTATGATGCGAGAAGTCATCCCAATTTAGACGAATTGCTATCTATTCGGATCAAAGGGATGAGTACTGTTCCAAAATGACTGGGGGAAAACCAGAGCAGATGTTCCACAAACTGAATTTACGGGGAATGTTGTCACTTATAATGAGCATTATTCGGAACGTGCGGTTCTATATATATATACAAGTACATATTCAGTGGGTTACTAGCCATCATTTAATGAAATGAGGATGTACAGTAAAAGATCTCGGCCACAAAACAATGAAGGTCATAAATCACAGTTTCCTTCGTATAACAGTTGCATCCTATGGCAGAAGCTTCGCGGCGGCAATCCGGCGCACTATCTAAATTGATGGTTTCCGGCGCACATTAGAGCAGAGTCTATCGCGCAGCTGTCTGCGTACGCGACACACTTCATTTGCCGTTGCGCGTGCGCCCCGTAGAAAGTGACGCTTTGTCATCGTCCACACTCGCCCAAAATCGAACAAACCGACGAGAGAAAGAAACGAGTAAATACAGATCACAGCGCGGTAAAACGAGAGGGTCGTTCATGTTCATGTTCCTTATGTGAGCATCGTGAAGTCTCACATTTGGCGTGTTGGTACCCGCACACTGCGTTTCACGGGTTGTTTGATCTCGCACATCGGTAGGATTCTGCGACGACAGCATTATAATCGGAGCGGACGATGTTAGTTTCTCAACTAGGAGTATAGCAGCCGGGTATCACTTAGCGGTCAGCTCACATGTATGTTTACCATAATAATCGGTCGCCGAACCGTGCAACTACATAATTGAATGTAATTTCCGGTGATTTAATCATTACAATTCCATCAGCTGATGTACAGTTGCACACACAAAGATCAAATAAAATTATTATTAACAATGAAGGTCCATCTTAACTAGAATGGCTATTTTCGCTTCAAGTTCGACTGACAGTAATTATTTTAAGTGGGTTTATTACCAATGGCGTATTTTTTGCCCGGCCACAATTGATTTACACTTATTCGACATCATTAAATTCTTATTATTACAAGCGTCCGTATAAGTCCCACGCGTAGGTGTGTATCAACGTTTGAATTAATTTATTCATGTGGGACGTTCGGTAGGAGCGACCGAAAACACACTAGATCGGGTTACGGTCGTTAATCAAAGCGGCCGACTAGGAAGAAGATAACTAGTTGTCTTTGGCGACAAAAAACCGAGAGTTGAGTGACGACATGCAGCCAGCGTCGACCGCGGCCCTGTCTCCCTTCTAATGGCCTTTTTAGACACGTTAACAACGTTCCACGAGGCTGTTTCCAGTTCATCACTCCTAGACCGTTGAACTCGATCCTATAGATGAACATGTCTATTTTCAATAATAAAAATGACTCGCCAGTTGACGTTTCGCCACCCGACCAGCAATCTTGTAGAAATGCAAATACTAATTCTCGTTCAATTAGTCATCGAAAAAGGTTAATTAAAACAGAGTATTTTGTATCTTCCACTGATTTGTGGCACACTTGGATGACTCAGCGGTCGAAAGGATAATCGTTAAAACTTTAGATCGGTCATCGATTACGTCAGCGTTGTTGTAAATAATGTATATTTTTTGTCGAGAGACGTTAACTAAACAAAGAAGATTCGATGGTTCTGATATAGACATAGAAAAAAAAATATAACATACCTATCTACAGCATGGTAAATATGGTAATACGGACTCACCTGAAACAAAATAAGGCAACATTAGGTAAGTTCAACAAAGCATAGGGTTGGCTCAGAACAATGGGCGGAGGGAAAGGCCAAAATAAAGGTCAGGGCTGCGGAGAGTGTCCCATTAAATATTCATGGATGTATTCGCGTATTGTATGACAAAGAAAATATTTTTAATGCGCTTGGTGCAATAAGAGAGGACAATACGCTTTAACAGTGAACTCGCATCATAAAATGGTACAAGGTGACATTGAGAATACGTGATTTGACCGAGCGGACGGTGGCTCTCCGGTTTTTAGTTTTGTAGAATTACATTTCCTTGTATTCTGATATAGGCAAGTTAAATACATCTTAAAGCTCTCATGACTTAAAATAACCTTTTTGGATGTCATTGCTTTAAATCTTGGTATTATAGAGAATTAAGCTTTGAATTCACTGTTGCGGTAGTCCTATTCTTTCTCAGCAGACACCTCTTGACATTTAATTGTGTAATTTTAATATTTATAGTGTCTCTTGTCGGCATTTTAAACTAATCCATATTGTAAATGTGCATATCTTTTATTGATTTTAGCATATATGTCCATACCCCACTATTTGCTACTGATCAATGTTTATGTTTTTATTGTTGATATGCCATAATAAATAAATAACCCTCGATTATTTCCCCACTTGTGCCGCATGTATCGTGGTTTTGCCGCAGGGCGGTGCACGAGCCGGCACGGTTTATGCTAATGCTTAGCTGCGCCTGCGCAGGCCTGGGCATGACCACCCCACAAGTATTCGCAAGCAACGGCCTAACAAACAACTTTGTTTTCTTCTTACATTATAATACATAAATTAACCGCTACACTGATTCTCTAAGAGATAAGTATTGGTAATAGTAGTTAGTAGAGTAAAGCATCCTTAGCTAATTCAAGTATTTTAAAAAGAAAAAGCACTGTCTCATTTGTCAAGTGGTCCTAACCGCGACTGCTACGCTACAGGTCCTGGGTTCGATTCCCGAGTCAAGCAGTATTATTGGGATTTTCTGTGAAATTCTCGGTAGCAGCTCGGAGTTTGAGTTTGTGCCCGGTTAATGGCAATAGGCTCGCCCTCTATTATCATGGGACCTAAACATATCGGCGAATTGTGAGTATACATTAGTACATCTCTGCCTTATCCTTATAATAATACAATTTATTATATTATATATAAGTAAAACAATATTATAAAATATCTTATAATTAAAAACAAACCACGCTTATGAGTGACCTTAAAAGTTACCTAATCATTATTCAAGCGTGATGAAATTAATGAATCACAAAGCCATAAAACATAATCAATTCCACTTTTATTTAAATACGAAACTTGATGTTTACTAATTTTCAATAAATAATAATTATTCCAGTAGTATACTACATTATTGGATGAACCACATTTAGTACGTTATGTTCAGAATCGGCGCAGGCTGGCGACAGCTCCCAATGTCCACCTCGGTGCGCACGCGCAGCCAAAGGTGCTGCCCTTGGACTAGCTGCTTACTTCACGCACCACGATTTACAATTTATAAAAATATCCAGTATCAAATTATGGTATTAAATGCTGATTATTTCAGTATGAGCATTAAATAATTCAATTCCTGGAAATAAGCAGCGGGTTTCTCGTCTATCCATTCGTCTACGAAAGTAAGAGGAATGCTGCGCTCTTAATCCCAGCTGATTGTAACATATGGGGAATAGATCCGCGCGGCTAAAGGACAAATTCATAGTTGTGATTAGCATGACGTTCCATTTCTTCGCCGGATTGAGCCGTCAGAGGCAACGTGAGATTTACGGCGACGATAGCGAGCGCCCTTCCGCCGTGCTGATAAATAGCCTATCTAATTATATTTACGCAGCGCCGGTCGACTGGCTATAAATCCTCGACGTGGTATGCTGGAATAACACTGCCGTTTACAGCCAATACGAGCCGAACTCGTAGGATCCATCACCGCTGACACGAGTATTACCCCGAAATTAGTAAACTAGCGATAAAATGTGATGCATTTCGACATTACGGTACGCATCACTAACACAAGTTTAGTTAACGGTGCGCTCTACAAATCATGTCGTATAAATAGAACGCATTCTTGGGCAGGATGCACGTGAACGTGACGCCCGATACCGTAGGTCCCGACTGGATGGAAATACTCCGGAAGTGTACAATTAAAGACAAGCGAGATGCGTATGACGGACGAGTCACTGAACTCGTACCAAGGTTATGGAAGGGAGTGTAAACAGTCTCAACTCTAGACGGCGAACCGCATCCATCAACTGTGCAAACATTGTAACTGAGACACGTCAATATTTGTCCAATACCTTTGCACAGATATGTACCAGCTTATTGCATTTGCAACCGATAACAACGATAAGGGTACTCCGTACTTCAGGCAATGTGAAGTAGATGACGCACGTGATATTATCAATTTATTAGAGAAAATAAGCGATTTGAAACTAATTAGTGTCAACATAATGACACGTCGACTTGTTTCGATAATAACAGGTCATAATACTCAAAATATTATGCGTACGCAAAAGAACCGTTCATGTTCGTATTGCAATAATATTAAAGATTTTAAAGACATGCCCGAATTTCGGGAAAGTGTATATCTCGTAACTTTGTGAATCATGCAAACAGCTGATTTTGGCGAATAGTGTTCGGGCTCACTGGGTCATCTAACCAGTCTAACACTAACCCCCCGCACATTGTATAAAATTCTCAGTGTCAGATATGGATGAACTATAACATCAAGCTACGTTCATCATTTCTATACGGCGCTATATTTACTACAGGTTAGTAATAAACGGAGAGGTACTCGTATAAAAACAAAGAGTACTCCAACATTCCACTATATCGTATTCTAAATTTAGCGAGTGACACACAGCTGATGAGTGATGCCATTGCCAGTGCATACCCGAGATTGTTATTACTAAAAATATTGTCATCGATAGACAGGACAGCGCCGATGCCGAGCCGATTATATCTTGGGAATAATCTAGGCATGCGATCCACCCAACTATTCCAACACTTGATCTTCTCTCCAGCTCGCAGAGAAAACACAATAAACGACCTTCAAGATGAAGCAATAAGACTGTAATTTTTTTCATAGAGTGTAGATCATGTAACTAACGCGATAAGGAAGACTAGTGAGTGGCGTATCATACTCAGTCAACATTTAATTCATACAACTTGTCAGCCGAGCCGTCTCTTAGTCGATTTGTAATTAGGTGTATATCGAGATCTAAGGTACTTATTACTGCCCATATCAGGACGGCGAAGGTCGGCCAGACTTTCGCTACGCAGCGGCGCAGCGTGGCTACATTATACACAAAGTGGCCCAACCCGAGTGTCGGAAAATCTAGTCGCCTACACGAATGCGCAGCTAATACGCGATGCAGACACCGCACGCCGCGTCGTACGCATTACCATACAGACAATCTAAAAGTCAATACGGGAGCCGTGTTGACATTGGCCCACCGTTACTGTTGGTTTTGTAACGATATCAAAAGCCCGCATTCCAGGCCGTGTTGTTGAATGAGGCTCGATTGTTCTCGAGCAGCAGGCGATCGCCCACGTGCGCCGAGGTGTCGCACTGATTGCACAACCGCCGGTCGGCACACGCCCGCCTGCGATTCCCGGCGCAGGTGACCATTTGCCAAGCGGCCTTGCGAATGAAGGGCATGACCGCCGACCACAGAGGGGCCGGAATATCCACAAACCATGACGACTGCGAGCACTCACGAGGCACCACATCTACTCCATGAACTTTTTATTTTTATACTAAAGAACGGAGAGATGCGTGGTGAAGCGGCGGCGGAAATAATTCTTTGGTTTACACCACCGGTAGATAAGGTATGGTATATGTGCAGCAAGCGACGGCGGACGCGCTGGCCTCGCTCGCGTGCCGCTGCATACGTATCGGGTTTCGTTCCGCAAACTCAAGATAGCTGCAGTTTGCCGAGGCACTCTGCATAGAAGCCCACTTTGGTATCTCCCAAAGTGGGTTCTAGCCTGTTTGTGATCTGTTATAGTTACCGGCCAATTTCAGCATTAAAATACTTGATTACGTTTATTGCATAAAAATGCACCGTCCAGCAACGAATTACGTCTTAGTGCATTAAGTTTCCTGAGCGTTTCTCGTGTTAGTCATGGTGCTAGCGCGTTACAAATGTCTAACGGGTCGCTACGGCTAAAAACAGCGTTCTAATAATCGACACTCAATCTAAAATAGCCGCGTGACAAACGAAACTGAAAGTGATGCGTGATGCAACGGACCCGAATTTAGCTGGTCGGCCCAGGGCGGTGCATCGGCCGCGAGGGAACGTTGAGGCCGGCGCCGCGGGTGCCAAACGGCTGGCATTTCGCACTAATGACACGAATAAGATATTAGCACGGATAGCTCGCCAGTCGGCGCCGGCATCCAACTCAGGTATTCGGGCCGCTTGTAGAATCAAAATTAACCCACGACCGATTATCTATCTAAAGGTATGCGATACATTAACTCCAGCGAGACCGAATTCCGGAATCGGGACTGGTGTGGCGATGATCGTATGCGAGAGAACCGTTATAAGAATGTTATTCAATAAACTTCATAGCAAATCGGCTTAGCTCGGAATGGTTGATATGTGAAGCGTGTTGGGAGTTGGGGCATGATCGGCAGCGTGCATGTGCATACGTTTATACGGTAAGCTATAAGGGCTCGTGTGGGGGCAGGTAACGCGGCGGTGACACGACGGCCGCGGGTCGGAGGTCCGGCCGCATTCCGCCGCCGCATGAAAGTGAAACCGCTTCGGCGACCAACCGCTCAGCTGTAGAAAGTCCACGATTACATCTCGCCAGCGCCGGCGTCGCCGGACGAGCAAAAACTGCTATCGCGCGGAGTCGCGCTTGGCTCCCGGGAAACGAGGCGCCCCGGGCGACATTGCGCGGAGAAATTGCCGATAACCGCTAGCGGGCGCTAAACGATTCCTTTCATTTACTCAAACACCAGCCGGCTATGGCTTGTCGAAATGTTAAATTTCACTTAAACTAGCCGTAACCGAGTGACCGGAGGCCATTTCCGATAGTTGACTTTTGTAATACACAAAATAAATCACTAACAGTCTAATCGTAGAAATTATCTAACGTTACTTGTATGTCTCGTTACTCGCATGAAATTATTAGAAAGAACCTGCATATCCGGTTTGAGTTTGCTTGCAGACTTTTACTTCAAACAAGTTTTTTTGTAACTTAATATTTTTCTGCAGCACTTACGTCCCGATTAACGCGACTGATCGATTATTAAATCTGAAAATGTCTACAATGGTTTTGAAATCAAATTAAGAGCTTCGTAATAAAACCTCGAGATTCAGTCGCATAATATTTGCGTAACTATATCTAATTTATTTTGCAAATGTGCTTAAGGGGTAGATTCTGGATGTACGAGACCAGTGGTTCAGGTGTGATAATAATTCAGTCCTTCATAGACAAGGACAAAATAATAATAGTATGTATGTATTATTCATAATGCAGGTAGCAATAGTTATTTAACAGTTAACTTTGTCGTAATCGTTTTGAATGGTGCGCAAGTTCGCTTCCTCGGACTGGTTTAAACACAAACCCAAGTAAGTAGCCACTAATATCCATTTGCGGACTCATATGATGATCACTCCTTTACTGGCATAGTGGTTTAGTAGTCGTTCCGTTTGCAACGGAAACCTACTGAGTAATACGTGAATGTAATGAGCAAATACTAAACGATGACTTTGTGAATGGTAATTAGAATCATTTCTACGTACTAATTTCATAATGCTATAAGAATGGAGAAGAACCTATTTGGAAAACTTGCGATTCTCTTCAGCAAAATATCAACAACATTGACATACCATTACGCCTGTATTGCCCGAAGGGCGAGCGTATTGCCCTTAACCGGGCAAAAATCCAGACTCCGAGCTGCTACTGAGAATATCCCAGAAAAACCCAATAACACTTTGCTCGACCTGGGGTTCGAACGCTGGACCTCTAGCGTAGCAGTCATAATATCACCAACATTTTTTGTTGAACTAACTTGAACTGATATTGCGATACTTAATAGAATGTGAATCGTTGCGTGATACGTAGGTAGTCCTTATTTATCAAAACAATATGGCTGCCTTCACCACTATCAAGATTGTTCAAGTTCTACTTAAGAGGAGTGTCCCTCGCGAACGCAACAATGTTGCACAGTTGTCGCTGTCTCTATCCCTCGCGATGCGAACGCGTGCCCGAGAGGAGAAACAACAACATTTTCACGCGTATTTCGTATGTTCCGAATTTTGGAGATTACTCCTATAATATTGCTAATATGTAAAAAAAAAATCTTGTAAAAAAATATTCACTATATTATCTGGGTTTCCTTCGAATCAGAATGTTTTTGTATTGATACATTGTCGAGAAATACTAGCATAAAGTTGGGCCGTTTTTCAACGAAAATTGCCAATCTTTGAGCTCGTGTAACTTTTTAACCGTATATTGAAATGGAATTTTATATTACAGAAACACGTATATTAATGATAAGATTGTTAGTGCAAAATTTCAATGACTTTCATTGTTTAAAATTCAAGCAAGGGCCAAACTGCGTTTGTATGGGGCGCGAAGCGGATACTATCCTCTTAACTTACCACAGCATTGTTAGTTAACTAGCATACTTAGTACGTGTTTTAGTTTTAAATTATAAAAAGTAATTACCTATTATATAAAAAGCAATAAAATAAAATCTGTGGCTTACTGATGAATGTTATGAAAATTCGACTTATGTACTTACCTATATAAAAAAGTGACGTCATCATGATAATAACTAAGCTTATTACTTGTTTAGCATAATTTTCAAACGGGTACTCACTGATTTCTGTTTTATTGCTAATGCTTGCTATAATAGACTGAAGAAATTATGTAAATAAGTATCTACCTATATTAAATTAATTATAAAGATATATAGTCGATGGAAGTTCTAACTTTGCAATCCAAATTATATATTCTACTACTTTTATTGTATAACCCGCCAGAGTTTACATTTGCAAGCGGTCACCCGTCGAAAAACCCAGAAATTTTTAATTCATAAAAATGAATCACTTTTTCCCTTGATCACGCCATAAATTGAGAACGATTTCATTAATCTTTTCGTAAAGTTTTCTAATACTTTGTAGCAGGTTTTAACGAAATAAAATGCGCAGATAATTGGCAAGACAGAACAACGTCGGTCGACTCAGCTAGTCAGTGGCGTAGCATGGGTCACTAGCACCCGGTGCGGATGGCGCCCTTTCATTTTTTAAATGAATGACAAAAAATGTAGGGCATGATAAAACTAAAATTCATTGTTGATACTGTATTTTATTCCACGACTAATCAAACATAAGATACTTGACGAAAAAATTTACGAAAAAAACGTTTTATTTTTTTTGACCACCATCACCAGTGTAATGCCGCCGCCGCCGCCGCCAAAGTGCCGTCCGGTGCGGACCGCGCATATTGCGCGTACGAACATACAGGCCGAAAATTAGGTAATAGGATAATTGTATAGGCTTCTTATGTTCTATATACCATCTTATAATTATATTTTTTCTTAAATATATCCTGAGTGCAGACATCAGCCAGTTACTTTAACTAGTCATCAGTGAGGTTAATGAGATTATAACTTATTAAAACATATTCAAGTTGTGTAATTACGTAATTACGACATGAAGGTTAAAAGTTACGAGATTCAAGTTTTGAGGACGACTAAATAAAAAATAACTTATATGACGAGTAAAGCATCCACCTAATACCTGCGCCTGCGTTCCAGTTGACGGCATTGATGAGATTTAAATAGGTACGATTCATTTTAATTTGTATCTAATTACAGTAGGTACTTAGGTATTTATTATTACAAAAATATCAATTTTAATTATTCCTACTGATTAACTACATTTAGACACGTCGCAGCCTGTCGAATAGGCTTCAGAGAAAACAAAAACAGATTAGGTCACTTAATTGCTTACGTTAGTTTAAACGTGATTGTAATGTAATATTGTAATCGTGTAATACCACACACGCCCGTTGCAACTGCTCGGTACAACCGTATGATAACTTCTACGTCACAACCGTCATAATTATAATTATTATAACAGCTGACATTACAATGGACCTTGTTAATGATATTCGAGTAATTATAATCGTGTGTTTCAATAGGAATCCTACTTTACATTAATTTTATGACTGGTGTTGTTTCAGAGTATAGGTACCTACTTACCTATTCTATTCTACTTCTACGAAAAATACAAATGTGTCTATTCAACTATGCTTACTGCTGTTGCGGTAATTAAAGGCAATTTACGTTGCGTCACATTTTCTTATGCTTAGTCATCGTCATAAACTCCTTAAATAGTTTCTTATCAACATTAAAAGGACTAAATTCTTCCAACAATAGATCTCATTATCTATCAATTTAGTTCGGTAAGAGATATTAGCAATTAATCGTAACAATATGCAATGCAACTGCACTGGGGGGGTTAAAGTGTGTGCAATACAAATTGATTTGTAATCTAATTACGGTGTCATATTAATAAAAGTATCAAGCATAATCATTCCGCCTTCTAATTTAATTATTCATTAAACTGGGTCGAGTGATAAACTTGTTACGCGACGGACAATACTATGTAATGAGATTATTAACAATATTAATTAATATATCGATTAAAATACAATGCTGTAAATTATTACTTACACGCACCACATTATCTATTTCACCCCAGCTAATTTGAGGAAAGAAAGGGTGTTACGCGAAGTTGTTACGTTTGTGGAAATAATACAAAGAATGTTCCGCTAAGCTAAGTGCTGCCTGACAAAGAGGCAGAGATAAGATAGTCAGGTCGTTATTCGTAATCCTTGTTACTGAGTAAAAATTTAACACCTTCAAATTCTTTCCGATAAACTGCGTGTAGTGTGTGAGCAAACTGTGCTCTGTGTTTTTGTGAAGATGTTTCTAAACATTCCAACTTCCAACGAAATAACTGTGTGTCTGAAGTTGTCTGCAAGTGGTAAATTTTAAAGACACGGTGTAAAGACAGTGTTGAGGTCGAAATTATTTCGCATTCGTGATTTTGCTTACTAATTCCGTAATTTTTAAGCAAAATCACTTTTGTAAATGACTATGCGCATGACACCTGCGCTTGCGCGGTGTTTTGGAACGGTTAACTTCAGATACGCACAGTTTTTTCGTCGGAACTGTCGGTAGTTAAGGCACTATACTTAATGTGATTGGTTAGTAAGATTTCAAACATTTAAAAGTGTTGCTTGCCTGCATTGCACCGATAATCCGAAATTGTGTGGCCGAGCCTTTATTCTCAAAGTCGAATTCTCGTGTAAATTGGTACAGTGCAAATGTAATCAATGTAATTTTCCGAACATGCAACCTGAACGATTGTCATAAATTCATAATTCAAGACCGTAACGACTCAATTTTTACGCATGTTAAAATTCAATTTTGTCGAGAAATAACCTACTAAGTAAATGCAATTTTTTAGAATAATTAACTTGGGATCTTTGGAGTGAGACAAAAGCAATTTAATAATTTATAAAATTGTAATAAATTTCTTTGTGTACATTGAAGATATTAAATAAAAAACAAATCTTAAAATTGTAATTTTGGGATTCTTGTCTGTTGGTCAGATGTTAACGTAAAACGGCTGAACAGATTATTGAAAATGCAATACATGTCATCTCAAATAGTTGAAACACATTCTGAAATAGAGCTCGAACTCTCTGTTGAATGCAGATCTATAGAAAGAAGAGATCATTACTGTTGGTTTCTGATTAAATATTTTCTATTCGTCTACGGGAGCAGAGTAGCGGGCAAAAGCTTGTCATTTGAATTAAGAGTGGAACTAATCATAGCGAACTTTATCATAGCGGGGAATCATAGCGGGTTTAGACAGAGGAAGTCCACAGAAGACGCAGTCCTGGCACTTGTCTCCACTGTCACTAACAAAGTGGACAGTGGAGAGAAGTGTCTGGCAGTCTTTCTTGACCTCAAAAAGGCCTTCGATACGGTTTCTGTCCCCACACTTCTACACAGACTAGAAGGCATCGGGATAAGGGGTATTCCCCTTAAACTATTCGAAAATTATCTGAGCGGGCGCAGTCAGATTGTAAAAATAGGAGATTTTTCCAGTTCCGAAGAATCTGTCACTTACGGGGTCGGGCAAGGCAGTGTCCTCGGTCCGACGCTGTTCCTCATTTACATTAATAACCTTTGCAACATGAGTATTGAAGGATGTCAAATATTCTCGTACGCTGACGATACAGCAATAGTTTTCTCAGCGCAGACATGGGACAGCGTCGGCCGAATAGCTGAGCGTGCAACGACTACGATAGCTACCTGGCTCGACCAAAACCTTTTAACTTTGAATGTTTCAAAGTCTAATTACATCTGTTTCTCCATCTACAATGGTTCCCAACCGGCACATGACCTCCACATTAAAATCCATAACTGCAGCGACCCCTCAATCCCCAATTGCTCTTGTCTGAATATTAACAAAGTAAGTAGCACTAAGTACCTCGGAATAATGCTGGATCAAAGACTATCCTGGCACCTACACCTAGAACTAATAATGAATAGAGTCAGGAAATTAATATGGACCTTCAAATCACTTCGGCACGTAGCTCCAAAGAGTCTTTTACATCAAATATACGTCTCTCTGGGTCAGTCAGTTCTATCGTACTGTTTACCAGTATGGGGTGGTGCTTCAAAGATGAAATTTCTGGAACTAGAGCGGGCCCAACGAGCACTATTAAAGGTCATGTTCTTTAAACCACTCAGATACCCCACAGAAGATCTTTATTTAACTTCTAACCTGTTGTCGGTCAGGAAACTATATGTCCTTTTGATCGCACTAAAAAAACATAAATCTCTTACCTTTGTCTCTTCTAAAATGAAAACTAGGAGGAAGAAAAATGTAGCGCCACAATTAATGGTCAAAACTTTATTTGCCGCAAGACAATATACATGGCAATCTTCTCATATCTACAACAAGCTGAACAAAGAACGCACCATCTACCCTCTGACTTACCACGACTGTAAAATGACCCTCACCCAATGGTTAGCAACCCTAAGCTACGAAGACGTTGAGTCCATACTCCAAAGTATCATATAAATATGACATGCACTCTGTTAGTCAGCGGTAGATATTGTAATGCAGTATCTTCCGATCTCAAGACATAGGCTCAGGGCTGGCTCAAAAAGGTTCATAAACCTACATTCACAAACACTCATTCACATCCTCACACACACACACACACTCTCACTCAAGTACGAACACACCTTCTCACACATGCGCGCTTTCCCTCTTCTTAATCACCGGTTTATATCATTCACTTATTTCCTTCATACTTTGTCACTTAACACCTAGCGCGCAGTGCAATAGACTCAAAGTACCTGTGCTTAAAAATTCCCTTGCATGCTTAGGTTAATTTCAAAATCAGTGTTTGTCTCTCACGCTTGAACATTGCAAATGTAACTTGGAAGAGCGGAATCACCTATCACAAGCAAATATTTGCTTAAAAGGTGGTTCCAAACTCAGCAACTGTACCACTTTTAAGTTGATGAAATAAACATTTTTAATTTTTTTTAAATTAATTTTTTTTTAACTTTTCGCAGAAAACTATTGCATCAAAGGGCTAAGATGCGCTTGCGCAGGACGCACATGAAGATGGCGGCAGACGACAGCCAGTGAGGGGAAAAGTTGTCGGACATGTAGCGGCGACGCGACGACCGCGTTCCCCGACATTTGAGCACAATGCCGACATACGCGTAGTTTCGCATGCACGGTGCATGTGACTCAGCAGATTGATTGATTCGCTAATTATGTCACGTTTAGTGACGCAGGAGCAGGACGCAGGAGCGGTGTTACCATGTATTAATGCAATCATTTTTAAGTTGTGAAAGAAGGACGCCACTATTAAACCTGTAGAGCGGCATCCCTCTCTCACAACCTAAAAATGATAGCATTATTCGTGGTAATACGGACCCAGAACAGTACCTACCTATAGAAAATTGTTGTAGTTAAAGAAGGCACTTGTCTTTATTTACAAATTTGCCAGTAACCCCTACTTGAATGCCATTATTCCACATTGATAAAATAATTTAAAAAAGTAATAAACTATCCTGAAAGTTTTTTTGCCTGATTTCAATACTTATATTTCCTATGTTAGTAGGTTTAATATTTATTATCAATTATATTTTTTAACTCAATATAAAAACCATTGGTCTTGGTAGTAAATAACATGAGAGTCTTGGCACCTTATGTAATTTATTTACAGTAAAGGAACACATGGAAATCTAGTGTTACAATGTGAGGCCTAGGCTAGTATACACAGGCTATTTGTTTCAGTTAATTATTTTAAATCTGCAATTATGACTTACCACATGCATATGCATTATGCTAACCCATTCCAAAATATTACAAAAAAAAACAAGCTCTAACAACAGTTAACATATTATTTAATATCTAAGTATAATTTTATTATTGTTATCAAATTTTTAAACAAGCAAATTCAATTGCATGACCTCAAGATTCTAGAATGTAGCAATAAAAGCGAGATAAACTTTGTCTGGTCAAAGATTATTTTAAAAGAATAGAACAACATGTGACTTGATTACATTATTTGCATTAAAAACTTTTCAAGTCTTCCTGTACATGGAAAATAATGTTTGTTATCTCAGTTATCTTGCTCTATACACATCAATCATCTTTATCTAGAAATATGGTGATAAAGTAATATAACTTTGCTGTTTAACAACCATTTTGAAAACAATATAATTTATACCAGGCACAGGTATCTTCCATTCTGCCAGTATGTTATGATAAAATATAAGATTCCTGCCAGATAGTGGCTATCAAAAATGTCCATGAAATAACTCATTTTATTACTTACTAAAACAGTTGCCCGCAGTATCATTAGCATTTGAAAGGACTTTTTAAAGGTATCCCATGTCTTTCCCCAGGATCAAATCTATCTTCTAGCCAATTTTTATCGAAATCTGTTCAGCAGTTTAGGTGTGTAAACGTAACAAACAGACAGAGTTACTTTTGCATTTATTTTTAATTTTAGTTTGGAAGTTTGGTCAAAGAGTAGCCATTCAAATCTAGCCTTATGCAAATCTAAGATTCATAAATAGTGTAAAATGGATACCCTTGATCTACTTCTGCAAGAATTAATTAATTAATCCTTGTTAAGTTTACTACATAAAAAGTTTGCATATAGTTTTACCAAGTTTGAGTCTTTGACAGCTGTGTGTGCGTGGGTGTGTGGGACGAATCTATCAAGCGAGACAAACCAAGAATCTTGGCAAAAAAATACGACGTGGTTTTTACTTGCAGTTCCTTTGCTTGGTTCCTTAGCGAGTATTAAAAAAAACTCATTGTTAAGTTGTCAATTCTTGGCAGGTAGTTGTTGGCGAGTTTGGAAGTAAGTTTACCTTGCAAAGGGTGTCTGTTCGACGTGGTAGACGGAGGTGATAGGTTCCGAGCGCATGAGGCTGCGGAGGCGTTCCTCCGGCAGCTCCAGCAGTCCATCACTTGCTGTTTTGAAGTCAACCTTACTCAAACCACTCAAAACACTCATTTTAACACGTGTAGACGACTACCGACCGAGTCGAAATGACGGTTACAAACTTCAAAGCTGTCACTAAACGATTCACAAAGTCCTTATATCAACGTATACACTTATATGTAAAAATCAATTAGACCACATAAAACATTTTAAATGCCTCCGGTTTCTCAAAATGTAACTGGGTGCTCTCCGTTGTCATTGCGAGAAGCGGTTTATTTACACACGCGATCCGGAAAAACTAAAAATTGACAAGCGCTGCGGGACAGCTGCGCATCGACGAGTCGACCGCACTTCGCCGTACACGTTTCTGGCGTTCCGTTGAGACCCGAGCCGAGCCGAGCCTGCCCATACCATTCAAATTCCGATTCCAGCGAATGTCGTTGTTCCAACGTTCTAAGTTCGAAAGTTGCAAAGCAAGGTCAATGCGTAAATAACTTAGAAGTTTTATATCGTAAACATAGATGGCGCGTCTATAAGTTATAAAAAAACTTTAAATATTATTGCCTTGTAGATGTCACTAGTAGTAACAAAATATAAGGTGGGTATAATTTATTTTTGTTTGTCATTGCTTTTATAATAATTAAAAATTAATCTTTAAAGTTTATTTATTACAATAATGATGTATATAAAATCTAACAAAAATCTTAAGTGACATCTAGTGACCTCTTCTAGAAGTATTATAATTTTAGGTACAGAATTTAATGCTAGATGGAGCTAGAGTATAGTTGTTTAACCAAGAGAAGGAAAGAGGGCGTTTTCCTCTTTCCTCCTGTTGGTTATATTGCTATTATAATTTAATTTTTATTGCTGTTTTAAATTGGCTTTTGCACGAGAATCCTAGAAGAACTTCAGTAATGATTTTATTTCTTCCTCTTACACAGTACAGACCGGCCTATCTTTTTCTTGTCTTGTCGCTGTTCTTTTCTACGCTCTTTGCTGCTTGTAATGTAGTGCCTTCCCACTATTATTTCCTTTATGGAGGGTAGAAAGTAAGGAGGACCATCTTGTATGGGGGATTAGTCGAAAAAGTTTCCACTTGTATACAGCAAATTATTGTTCGAACACTCACCGAACTAGCGCTAGTGTAGCAAGCGCTAGTGTTATATGCAGAGTGAAGTGTGCTGAGTTGATAAATTTAACATTTCTCTTGACTTCTGTAGTTAAGAAATATGCAATATTTAAAATCTCAAACTAAACTGTAATTAAGTAAATAATAACCTATGAAACTCCTGAAATAAAAATATTTTTTTTTTTTAATTCTTCCACTTGCTACTATAGCGCCACCTTAATTTGCTCCCTTTCAATGGACACTTTTTAATACACTAAGATGGTCCTCCTTACTTTCTACCCTCCATAATTTCCTTTCTTGTTCCTTTGTGTATGTATGTATGTATGTTGCCCTTCATTCTTTTCTCAAAGAAGTTGTCGTTATATGTTTAATATACTTAGATACCTACTAATTACACAGGTAACTTTTTAAATGGCTAAAGTCCGAGAGCCTAAAAGCGTTTGAAGAAAAATAAAAAGTCCATATTTTTTCAAATTTCTCAAACGTGACAAACAGCGCCTACACCCACATAAGTAGGTACCGTTGTACAAAAATCAATCTGGCTAATCACAAATAAAACTAGATTTCATGTGTAGCTTTAGGTTTTATTGCATTTTCTCCCAGCAAGATTCCAGGAAGTCACCCAAGAGTTTTGCTCCGGGGAACAATATCCTCTTAAATGCAGATTCTTTCTCTAATTTTGACAACCATGCGGCCGTACGAGGAAATCTGAAAACAAGTCAAATTAAAAAAAATGATGACAAATAAGTGCTGGATCAGTTAGTAGATGCGAGAAGTTTGTAGGTATTTGTGTTTGAAAAAGCAAGCGTCCAACCGTCGCCGCCTTATATTCTAGAACTTTATTAAACTATTATTATGCAAACGTCGTATATTTTTTATAACAGGCCTGTTATCTTTATAATAATAAAAAATGAATCCTACATTCTTTGGTCATGGCATCACGCGTGAACGGTGGACCAATTTCTGTAATACTTTTTTCTTGTGCATATTTGCTAGTAGAAGGTTCTTAGAAGAAAGAAAAAAATATAAAAGTTGCGCAAAAAATTCTAAAATTTAAGAAAACTTAACGACTAAGTATATTAACTTTTTTTTTAACCAATTCGAATTGAATATCCATAGCAAAGACATTAGCTATAGATACTCAATCAAATTTAAAAAAAAAGGTCAGCGTCTATCGGGTCAATGAGTTTTCAATTATTTCAACCAATACCCTATTGCTCGCGAAGGATCCTTGTGCGAAAGATGGTTTTTATTAAGAAAAATAAAATGAGATGACGTACTTAGCAGCGTCCAGCTTAAGAACAGGCTGCATCGAGGCGGCGGTGGAGGCGACGCTGATGTCCGCGATGGTCAGGTGGTCGCCAGCGATGTACTTGTTACGGGTCAGGAATGTCTCCACCATGCCGTAAGCCTCCTCGATGTCTGCGAGTTGCTTGGCGGTTGGTGCAGCCAACTCTAAGAATACTGTCGGCAGCTGTCGTAAAAATATCTATCAGTAACTTCAGCAAAGATGAAAACGAGGATGAAAACTACTCGAGTACAGTTCAGTCGATAATCAGTCTACACTGGAAGTATCAATTATTACTGTAGACAGCTCACGATTCAGGAGAACAAAAAAAAATGGTCTCCAAACTCTCCGTAACTTCAGAGACACGGTTATATAATTAAAATAAAATAAAAAGTTGTTGAAATTATTTTTAAGTCTCTCCAATCTCTCCGTAACTTCAGAGACACGACTTACTATTGATAAACTATATTTTGTATTTAACTATATATATAAACGTTAAGTGATCAAAGAAAAGTTTAAACGTCAAAGCCCAAATCTTATCTACAATTACTATTATAATTGTTGTTCCTTGTGTTTGGTTCCTTGGCAGTACTAATTCTACAATTACTATAATAGCTTTCGGCCTCCACACACTTCCTACATTTTGTGATTGTAATGAATATTAAATAAGTACATACTACAACAACTTTGAATCTGATGAAGAATATGCCAGTATCGAAGAATAAGCACTGGTCGACGAGAGCGCGCTTGCGCGGGTCACTAGGGTACAGCGACTCGCTTTTGCCAGCACCGTATTTTGCCAACAGGTACTTCATAATGGTGTGACTGAAAGAAAAGTAAATAACTTCGTACTTAGTAACCCTGAGTCAACGGAATGTTCCCGATCTAGATACAAAAGTTTATTTAGTCAAAGTAATCATCAATCAGGCTCTTTCGGAGAGGCCTACGTTAAGCAGTGGACGGCAATAGGCTAGGCTGATGTGATGATGATGATGATAATGGTGCATCGTTAATCTTACATAACGCCCTTATTACCCGGTTAGGCAAAGGTGTAGGTACTTGACCGGTATGTTTAGGTAGGTCCACGGAAGAGATAAATAAGATTTATCTCTTCCGTGGGTAGGTCCCAAGTAATAGGAGGTAAGGCCTATTGCCATTCACCGGGCACATATCCAAACTCCGAGCGCTACTGAGAATTTCTACTGAAAACTTGACCTGGGAAATCGAACCGAAGACCTCTTGGGTAGGAATCGCGTTTAGGACCGCTAGACTAAAGAGGCAGTTATTTAGTTTAAATCTTACCTTTCTGAGATAAAAAAGTCGCCATCTTGTAACGTCGGAACAGTGCCCATAGGATTGCGCTGTAATAAAAAAAAACAATCAGAATTCATTGGAAGGGGCTCTTCAGGCTCAAAAAAGGTTGGTTACTCTAATCTAAGTCATATCAAAGAAAGACCGAGATTTGATATTTACACATGCTGAGCTGACAGCTACATTGTGACATTCACGGCCTCTATTTGAGTTATTTTCTGCCACTGTGAGATCGTTAGGCTGTACCTAGGAAATGACAGCGCCATCTAGTAGATCTATTTAGGAACTACATAAACTATAAATACAATACTACATACACTGACTAGCTTGTTATCATTAAATTTATCAATACCAATGAGCCGTATAATTAAAAAAATATGATTGAGATATAAAATATGTAAATACCTTAACGTATTCAAGACTCTTGTGTTCCTTATCGGTGAAGTTGACATCTTTGAGGTCAAGTTCTAAGCCGATCATATCTGCGAGTACCCTCACCGCGTTCGACGGCGGGCTGGCGTCTGTCTTGTACAGCAACGGCGCCATTTTATCCTCTGGAATGATGGATGGATGATAAATACAGTAATGACAATTACTATAAAAAATTAAAAAACCCGAGTCTGTACACTGTTAGAAAGCATAGGCTCCAACTCAAAAACTGCGGTACATATCTAGAATGACATAGAGTTTGACCTATCTGTTGGATGCAGATCCATAAAAATCATTATTGGTGGTTTTTGACTAAATGCTTTCTATTCGTCTACAGGAGCGGAAGCACGGACAAAACTATACGTACATAAATATCTGTCTCACTGGAATTAGGTATCATGTACGTAACAAATAGACAGAAGTTTGAAGATACAAAAGGTATGGTTGCCCCCTGCCGCATGTATCTTAGCGAAACGACTAGGAATAATAATAATCTGCGTTTATAGCCAAGAACCCTGTCGATAGTCTTGTCTGTTGAAGCGTCGGTAGCCTAATGGCTAGGGCGTCGGACTTGCGATCATATGGTTGCCGGTTCGAATCCCACCCATTGCACTACCGACGTGAACCCACTCGTAACACAAGCATTTAGCTTAGCACGAGGGGTTAACAAGAATACTAGTAATGTGTGACCCACATTTCTAGTAAGCTTTTTTTTTGTATAAAAAAAATAAATAAAAAGTAAGCACATGTTTAACCTAAATCTGAGGGATATGTGAATCTGCCAACGTTGTTCTGGGGAGACTGACGAAACGCCACTTCATCTTCAAGGGGAATGCGGATTGCTAATACGCAAGCGAAATGTTCATCTAGGGAAAGATACCTTAAGCCAGGCTTATGTTTTCCTAGATAAGCATAGCGCTACCTGGATTGAATACGGGAGCTCACCTCTAAGGAAATTCTGCAGTATTTTATAGTAGCCGCTGAGTTCACCGGTGAACTCCACAAGTGGCGATTACAATAGACCAACCACGTCGGAGTAGTTCCTCCCTCAGTCCCCTCCCTTTTCCTTTTCTCCATCCCCTCCAGTCTCTTCGGCTCAGCAAGAGCAACGCATCTGCAACTCCTTTGTTATTGCAGATGTCCATTGGCAGCGATGACTACTTACCATCAGGTCTCATCTGCTTGATTGCCAAGTTATCCCATAAAAAAGTACTATGGTCGACTCAAAATGATATAAATGTATATATAGAGAGGTAAGTACAACATTAAAAATGAAGGCAGTACAAATATGCTTGTATAAAGGAGTATGGTCGCCAGCACATCAGGTTACCACGAAATGTCAAATTTTCTCAGTCGATTTTGAACTTAAACTTAAAAATTTCAAATTTCAAATTCAAATTCGTTTATTGCGAATATAGGTATTACAAGAATGTTAAAAAATATTATTCGTATCACTATATTCCACCTTGTGGCAGGTGTGGCATTTTAAGGTTTAAAATAATTTGGAGAAATTTTACAGTTTTGTATAACCTGCTGGCGCCTGTACGGCCGATTGATGCCAATCTCAACATCCAAAACGATAATTTAATTTAATACATCAAATAAGATTTAAACTTACCAATAATGTCTACTCTCGGCAAAGTGTTCTTAAACACTACTCGCCGTCACAATTACTTAACTACAAAAACTGTAGATAACATTATCGCGGCTGTTATGTTAATGCTGTGCAATGTCATTATGATACTTAAATTGTTTGTTTTTTATTCGTTGTTCCCACAAATTCATTCCCGTCCCAAAAGGATTAACATAAGTAGTTAATTACAATAACTCCGCTATCTAGGCAGAGATCTTAACAGGGCGTATCAAGATAAAAAAATAAACCTGCAGCAATACAACTTGAACTGTGAAAATCGCATCGCATCTAATCCAGTAGTTTTTGCGTGATTATTTGTGTCTGTATGTTAGGGTTCGTCCCATATTACATAAGACCTTCCCAACCGACTTCAAAAAGGAGAAGGTTCTAAATTCGTCTGTATGTTTTTTTGAGCCAAAAGGTTGCCTATGTCCTTGCTAGGGTCTCTATCTTCATACCTCTCCATACGTTTAAACCGCGTAAATAGTTTAAGCGGTTTAAGCGTGAAAAGGTAACAGTTAGACAGACGGAGTTAGTTACTTCAAAATAATATTACATTAAAAAGTATGGATTATTGGGTTGCAGAGGTCTGCATTTTTTCACGCATCTATCAGTATTTTATCCAAACGTTACTGATAGCATTCATTGATAGCTGCATCGGGTTAGACTGGAGAAGTCGACCCCAACATACTTGTAAAAGAGCTAGGATGAAGCATACTATATTATTTAGTTACATTATTGTCACAACGACTATTGCTTGTTAATTTGCCAGGTTAAGCGAGCTCGTTAACTCTTGAACCAGCACAGTAAAACGCTCAAGTTTGTTTAAATATTTTATTGTTTGTTATTCAGTTCCCAGCAGATCTGCATAATTTTATTGAATTCAGCAATGCCTGGCGATGCGATCTTCGCATAGAATGGTTCTTGCTCCATACGGGCATACCAGGCGGCAGTGCGAGGGAATCTGGATCAGAAATAAGAACTGATACTGTTTACCGGCTGAAACGCCTTACACCCAATTCCTCCCTTAGGGGGACTAAGAGAGGAATTGGGTCTCAGGCGTTTCCTTCTCCTGTCTCTTCCTTTTCCCTAACGGGAGGCAGCGGTTTGGTTGTTTTCTTCGTATTGTTTAGACAAAGCTAAGAGAACATAGCCATGTCTACGAATGGTAATTGCCACTGTGCTCATCTGCTAAAGTAAATAGGCTTTGCAACGCATCTGCGACTCCTTTTTCGGCGACGACTACTACCATCAGGTAGCTCGCCTGCTCGTTTGTCAATTAAATCTATATAAAAAGTGTAGCTTTGTGCAATTCATGTGTTTTTTAGTGGATCAGTCCTACAGTTTTTTTTTTTATTTATCTTATGCTTTTGCTGAAAAGTCTGACAACAAGTTCATCCTTAGAAAAACAGGCCCGGAAAAATTGGGTTACTAATGGTGATGATGATAAGGACAATGATGCTCTATACTGACTTTGTAGCATCCAGCTTCTTGATGGCCTGAGCGGCACCAAGGGTGGTGGCGACGCTTAGGTCCGCGATAGTCAGGTGTTCTGCCGCGATGTACTTGTTGCGAGATAAGTAAGCCTCCACCATGCCGTACGCCTCCTCTAGATCCTCTAGCTGCTTCTCAGACGGACCTTTGAGACCGTACAGGAAGGTTGGCAACTGGAAATATTGAGTGTCTTTGTGATTTATGTCCTGTTCGGCTTAGTGGTCGAGCAAACAAGGTTAGCAGTCTCATGGTTGGTTTGCATACATAACATATAACATACCATCACGCCTGTATTCCCCGAAGGGTTAGGCAGAGGTGTACTTAATGTACACCCACAGTTCGCCGGTATGTTTTAGGTCCCATGTAATAGGGGGCGAGCCTATTGCCATTCACCGGGCACAAATCCAGACTCCGAGCTGCTACTGAGAATTTCATAGAAAAACCCAATAAAACTTTGCTCGACCTGGGGATCGAACCCAAGACCTCTAGCGTAGCAGTCGCGCTTGGGACCACTAGACTAACGAGGCAGTCTGGTTGGTTTGCTACCCAAGAAAAACGAATTGTTATAGAAATTTGTTATCAAATGCAGCTTTGCGATCGAATTTATAATGTACAGATAATGACAATTACGTGAAATGTCCCTGTCTTTCTCTTTGAGAAGGCAAACGACAAATTACTTACAGATACATTACAAAATCGATTGGTAAAATGGCATTATGACGGTATACTTACAGCGACAACTTTGATCCTAACGAACAAAACGCCAGTTTCGAAGAACATGATCTGGTTGATGACGGCGCGCGTGCGCACGTCGCTCGGGTACAGCGACTCACTCTTGTCTCCGCCGTACTTCGACAACAGGTAGATCATTATGGCGTGGCTGGGAACGACATCATCAGAGTTATACTGGTTACGTTTCGAAAGATCTGAGGAGCTAGTGAAAAGTATCATCTCGATGATTTTTCGCATCGACCGTGTTCGGCTTTCTGATTGGTGAAAAGTTTAGAGTAGGCCAATCAGCAGAACGAGAGATCGAGATCGATGCATCAAGCTTATTGGCGTCGGTTTTCTGGGTGTCAGTGTTATGGGCGTCAGTGTTATGGGCGTCGGTGTTATATATAGGTGTCGGTCTTTTTGGAGCCGGTTTTATGATCGATGCCGGCATGATTAATCTGGCCCTGCGTAAATCTTATACTTAAATACCTTTTGTTAATCGTCTTTCATTCATTCTGTCAACACACGCAACAGACTTACTTACTCTTTTATTCAGACCTATTTTCATTTTATTGGGATTGGGCATTGGCACTGTAAGAGAGGGTTAAGTAAAAAAAACCGTACCTGTCGGCCAGGATGAAGTCATCATCTATCAGCACTGGTAGAGTTCCGAGAGGGTTTAACTGTAAATAAAGAAGTAAAAACAACTCATCGAACATTCGAGCAGTAATATCCATCATTAAATTATGCGTAGGTACCGGGCTATGCTGAAGGCGATAGGTGTTCTTTTATTAGCCTCTTATGTGGACTTTAAGAAACATTCTTAAATCCATTGATCAGTTTTGTTTGAATTTGTATAACTTCTCAAACTGGTAACGATGCGATCTAGATGAGGGTCGCGATGTTATGACGGTTATAGCAATAACGTACAAACTGACCACAAAAACTTAATAAGTAAAAATGGTTCAATAAAATAATGTACAACGAAATACCACTGACTCACTTGTGTGCACTAACTAATTATGTTAAATAAACTACCTACTAGTACCTAAGTATAGGCATCCGCTATTCGAGATTTATCCTTAAAGGATTGGAATACGCGCGGTCGAACTCTGTATGACCTAAATTTTTCCAGACCGCAGTACCGGCCCCAAAGAGCGTTCCTATCACACCTACAATCAGCGCTTTCTTGACGAAATATGCTGAGATAGCCATTGCTTTATTGGTGCTGCCTATTATGTATTCTGTTGTGTTGCAGCAATTAAACACGCCGAGAAATTGATTTTTTTGGAGGTCTTACTAGGTACGCACGGCTACACATCAAGCTATACATACTATACATGTTCATGTACGTCAGCTTCGTGCACGTACTCTGTTCGCTCTAAATTCTTGTCGTACGAACTCTGGCTTACGCTGTCCTATTCATAGAATGCTGGGATCCTATAATTCAAATTTCATTGACATTGATATATTTGCATGCTCCAAACTTAAATTTAAATCTTATATTATAAATGAATTATCCTAATTACAAGCTTATATAATTATTATTTATTTATGGCATAATTTAAGTATATGAATTTGTTTCTGATTTGGCTGTGTTGCTATTGCTACCTTGATATTAACTCATTTATCTCAAAATATGTTGTCAATCCGGTAATGCTTGTCTAGTACCACTGTTATTTTAAATGTCTTATCTGCGGATAATGCAGTGGACTGCAACATTATCATTTAAGTTGTGCTACCCTTATGTATTATATATCGCTCGTTAAAAAAAAAAGATGTAACACAAAATTTACGAATTTTGACCTTTTACAATAAAACGCATATTCATTGCGTAAAGATTAGGTAGAATTCAACAGCCGTCTCGATATTAAAATATCGAACAACCTAGTAAGTGATCTAAAACTTTGAATCAAAGACAAGTCGGTATAAGTTGAAAACTTTAATCGCCGATTCCCACAAGTTGTAGTTTTTGAGTTACATCTTTTTATTTTTAAGGGTGCGTTATGTTGTAGTTGTTTATTATCCTTTTTAAATAAATAAATAAATATACAAAACTAGTTTACACTGGCTTCTTATTGTATGAGAAGCCTATACAATGTGAGATCTGTTTAAACTGGATTTGTATAGGTTGACCTGTAGCCGTGTTTACCTACTTGTTGGACTGACAACTCAAAAATAAATACACTTTTGTTTGTTATCTTTTTAGACATATAAGTAAGTAAACACTTACAGCTACATCATTGCGTCATTCAACATCAATTGACCTTCCAAGGAACAGTGAACAGACACAATAAAAACATTACATGACCTTCTGCAGGATAACCGGTTTTTTAATAAACAAGTTAATAGGTACCTACCTTCTTTTTGTATTTTTTTGGCATGTTCTATATAAAGTTTATAAAGTTATTTTAGTAAGTACCTACCTTTATATAGTCTGGGGACTTGTGTTCCATGCTTTTTACATCCACGTCTTTGAAGTCCAATTGTAGCCCAATTATGTCTGCAACCATCCTTACAGCACACGCTGGAGGGCTGGCATTCACTTTGTACAGCAACGGCGCCATTTTGAACCCTGATACCTTGACGAAAAGAATTTCGCTTGCACTGTTCCTTACGTAGTCATTGCATTTATTATGTATTAGACAAATAACGTTAGATGCTATCGTTATCACGTAATCTAAATAGATACGTATGTATGTAATTCACTTTTATAAAAAATTGAGGTTAATTGCAATAAACAATAAGTATGAATTAATTAAATTGGGGACATAGAAATGAGAGAATTAAGTATAAATTCAATTAAATATCTTTCAAATTATTTAAGATTTACATGCGAATAACTTAAATTTACTTACAGAATAATACGACGATATTGAGACGCTGAATATGATACTAGGTATTTACCAGTAAATATATAGTGCTTCGATGTGTTCCGCAGCTGTAGCAACGAACGACTAAAGCTTACCTACCTGCTTTGAATGTGAATTTGTGTGACAAGTTTACAGTAAGATAGTATACCTATAATCACATGAAAACAGAATTATCAATATTATCATTATATAGATAATCATATTGTGAAGTACAGGCGCCCTTTGTTTCGTATTATTAGAGTGGATTGTAAAATTGTAGTATTAATCCGATATCTTTGATGCTCATGATCACATACCATCACGCCTGTATTCCCCGAAGGGTCAGAAGTGTACTAAAAAATACCCACACTTCGCCAGCATGTAATAGGGCGTGAGCCTATTGCCATTAACCGGGCACATATCCAGACCCCGAGCTGCTACTGAGAATTTTTTTGCTCGACCTGGGGATCAAACTCAGGACCTCTAGCGTAGTATAGTCGCGCTTAAGACCACTAGACCAATGAGGCAGTCTCAGATCCGAATGATGAAGATAGATAATTCTCAAGATTGTAGGTAATCTAGTCTGTTGAATAAGTGGAACCATTACTCATGAATTACCTGCTTATGCAATGTTCTAATTAGAGTGGCGAATATTAACCTCTAATCCATTAGATGGAACTCAAAACTACTAAAACTTTTTGCAAATTATTCATAAATAGGTACATACATACATACACTACCCCTTTTTTCCATTGGCAAAAGAATTTAATAACATAACGAATATACTTCTCAGGAACTGACTAAGGAATCACCTTGCTAAATTGTGACAAAAAGTACGTACCTACTAATTCTTATATTTTATCTAATAATCATGTAAAATGTGAAGAAGTCGTTTAGGGAAGTTATGGATTAACAATTTAAGTATTTTAGTGCCAATTAAAATGAACGCCATAAATATATTATATAACAGTGTTTATTATAACAAAACATACCATCACGCCTGTATTCCCCGAAGGGTTAAGCAGAGGTGTACAAATGTACACTCACGTTTCGCCGGTATGTTTAGGTCCCATGTAATAGGTGGCGACCCTATTGCCATTCACCGGGCACAAATCCAGACTCCGAGCTGCTACTGAGAATTTCATAGAAAAACCCAATAACACTGCTCCTGACTGACCTGGGGATCGAACCCAGAACCTCTAGCATAGCAGTCGCGCTATAGGACCACTATACTAATGAGGCAGTCAACTGTCATAATAGTTAATAACATAATCGGTCTATAACGTTCCCACTGCTGTGACACAGGCCTCCTCTCGGTGAGAGGGAGTCGGGAGGACGGGAGGCCGTAAACCACCAAGCGGACCCAGTGCGGGTTGGTAGATCCTATAAAACTGAACTTTCTACAATTCTTGCATGACCTCTTGCAAGAGTACGGCTCTTGCTTCGTCCACATTTAAATCTACGTCTTGTCTTACACATGTCGGTAGTGCAATGGGTGGGTTTCGAATCGGCAACGACATGATCGCAAGGCAGACGGTCTAGCCATTAGGCTACCGTCGCTTCATTACCCGACTGCGCCAGAAGGAGGGTTATGTTTTTCGAGAGTATGTATGTATGTATAATTTTTTGGCACGCTCTGCAGCCTGAACGGCTCGATGGATTTTAGCTTGAGAGGTGTGGCATCCCTTACCACTATAATTCCCTTTCCAACTAATACCTAAATACCTATTCCCTAAATTAACACGAATGTCCACTAACAACACTATACATACATAAATATATACACTTACATTTATATTTACACAATCATATACTACAAGTAAATATCACTAACACAAAATATTTATTAACTATCCTATCTATTTACATAATCTTATCTCCACAAGCATTCTATCATAATATATTTAATATTCATCATTTCACTAAATAATAATTCGCACGAATGTGATCTCAATAATTACGGTGTATTGGAACCGCACAGCTGATTTGCATAGATGTGACGTCATGTGACGTATCATCGTTGCAATAAGTGGGAGCCCGACCGCGCGCGGCATCGTTAACCTTGCAGCGACCTCAGTCCAGATCATGCAACCGCGGCGCGAAGCTTATGCAGCTCTGTACGATATTTTGTATGCGAATGTACCCGCTAGCTTTCTTGTTAATTATTTAAATTCTAAGTTGTGCGCCTAGAACTATTAGTTCATCACTACTATACTATTGACTGCCTTCTCTGTGTTATTTCCTACTTAAGTGCTTGTGACTTACTGTGCCTTTCTTCCTTCTGTGATTATTATATTTCTGTGTTTGTGGACTGCATTACAACCGTGAGTTACTTAAAAGACTATTTTATTCCTCTCTCGACACACTCCTAACCACAACGCAATTAGTGATAACACCTCACTAAACTGGTGACCCCGCCTAAGAAAACGCCAGAAAGGCCCAACAAACCAGTCTCCAGTATCCTGACAAATAAAAAAAAAGGACCTAACAAGAGCACCGAGACAAATAATAGCACTATGAGTAGTGAGTCTGAGCATACCGCTTCGTCACATCCGGGCACGGAACACGATGCACATAAAACGCGTCGAGCGAAGCGCGTTTCCATTGACACAGCGCATGAAATTTTTCGTGTCTCATTAAAGTTGCCACCGTTTTGGCCGGAAGAGCCGGATATCTGGTTTGCTCAAATAGAGGCCCAATTCGCGAATGCTGGTGTAACCAATGACGTCACGAAATTTAATTATGTGGTCGCACACCTTGACCCTCAATTTTCAAAGGAGGTCAAAGACGTCATTATGTCCCCCCCAAGCACCAACCGCTATGATAAGCTGAAAAGGGAGTTGATTAAACGCCTCTCGGCTTCTAGAGAAAAAAAAGTGAAGCAGCTGCTAATGCACGAGGAGCTCGGAGATCGAAAACCATCGCAGTTTCTCCGCCACCTGCAAGGACTAGCTGGCCCAAACGTGCCGGAGGATTTTATACGCACCATCTGGAGCAGTCGACTTCCCAGCAATATCCAGCCCCTCTTAGCTTCGCAGCCACAGAGCACCTTGGAGGCATTAGCTGATTTAGCTGACCGCGTGCAGGACATCGCATCACCGTCCAACTACGTCGCTGCAACTTCCACACCAGGGCCCTCCATCAGTGAGATGGCGGCCGAAATTGCGGAGCTAAAACGCGCGATGAAGGACCTCACCACACAGTTGCGTGACAGCCGATCGCGAAATCGCTCTAGGAGCAGAGATCAAGGACGCAACTCACGCAACCGATCATCATCCCGCTCACATTCCAGTTACCAGAGACATCCACAGTGCTGGTACCACTCCAAGTTCGGTGATAGGGCCAGCCGTTGTGTGAAGCCCTGCGACTTCAAGGCGGGAAACCCCTCGGGCGATCGTTAATGGCGACTGATGATTGCCCCACTACTTCTGGTCGCCTGTTCGTGACGGACCGCAAGACCAGAACTCAGTTTCTTGTGGACACGGGTAGTGACTTATGTGTTTTTCCACGGTATGTGCTTCGTGAACAGCGCGCCAAGTCAAACTATCAGTTATCGGCCGCTAATGGGACTATAATCGACACCTATGGGTATCTACAATTGAATTTAGACCTTGGTTTGCGCCGTAACTTTCCGTGGAGGTTTATAGTTGCAGATGTCACAAAACCTATAATAGGCGTAGATTTTTTAAGCTTTTATAACCTGCTTGTCGACATCCGCAACCAAAGATTAGTAGATAAGACTACCTCGCTATCTGTAGTAGCTTCCATAGCAAAAGTTTTTTCTACTTGTTCGGTCAAGGTCTCGACTGGGGATTCTAAATACCATTTATTATTAGATAAATTCCCTGAGATCACACGACCTGCTGGTACACCACACAAACCTACACACCACACAGTCCACCACATCCGCACTACTCCCGGCCCCCCTATTTCTTGTTCCCCCCGCAGGCTAGCCCCCGATAAACTCCAGATTGCTAAACAAGAGTTTGACATCATGCTTAGCAACGGGACAGCCCGCCCATCTGATAGCCCTTGGTCTTCACCTCTCCATTTAGCGCCGAAGAAGGATAATACGTGGCGTCCCTGCGGCGATTATAGGCTACTTAATTCAAGGACCATCCCTGACAGGTATCCAATCAAACACGTGCACGACCTTACTCATACCATAGCTGGTTGCAAGATCTTTTCAACCATAGATTTAGTTAAGGCGTACAATCAGATACCTGTCAGTGAAGACGATATTCAGAAGACCGCAATAACGACACCTTTCGGCCTGTACGAATTCCCGTACATGACCTTCGGTCTTAGGAATGCTGGTCAAACTTTTCAGAGGTTCGTCGACGAAATGACGCGTGGGTTGGACTTCTGTTACTGCTACCTCGATGACTTTTTGGTATTTTCGCGAGACCAGGAGCAGCACGAGTCTCATCTACACGAGCTATTCTCCAGGATGCAGAAATACGGCATCGTCATCAACACTTCTAAGTGTGTATTTGGCGCTGATGAAGTCACTTTTTTAGGTTATCGCATTTCAGCAGCCGGAACCAAGCCTCTGGAATCCAAGGTAGAAGCCATCAAGGATTTTCCAACACCTAAAACGGTTAGGGAACTAAGGCGTTTCTTAGGGATGTTGAATTTTTACAGACGGTTTATACCACAAGCCGCAAAATTTCAAGGTCCCCTTAATGCCCTGCTAACTGGCTCAGTCAAAGGTTCACATCCCGTGGAAATGTCAGGTGAGGCACTCACCGCCTTTAATCAGTGCAAAAACAGCCTCTGCAATGCCGTATTGCTTGCACATCCTGACTATCAAGCCAAACTGGCCCTAATTACAGACGCTTCCGATCTGGCAATGGGCGCAGTGTTGCAACAGTTCAAGGATGGGATGTGGCAGCCACTTGCCTTCTTCTCTCGCAAGTTGAGCCCCACTCAGCAGAAGTATTCGCCATATGATCGTGAGCTCCTCGCGATTTACGAAGGCATAAAATACTTCCGCCACATGCTCGAGGCCAGACACTTTATTGTCTATACGGACCATAAGCCGTTGGTATACGCATTCCATGAGAGAAAGAACAACTGCTCTCCACGGCAATATAGACATCTCGACTTTATCTCGCAGTTCACCACAGACATACAACACATTTCTGGTAAGGATAATATCGTCGCTGATACCCTGTCCTGTGTCAGTGAACTGCAAACTCCAGTCGACTTCCAGGCCCTCGCCAAATCTCAAGCCTCAGACCCTGAACTATTGCAACTTCTGAAGTCAGAATCGTCTCTCAGACTAAAGAGGCTCAAAATCGACGGCAGCCCCGACGAATTACTCTGTGATGTGAGTACATCAACTCCCAGACCTTTCGTGACCTCACCATTTCGCAGGCTAATCTTCGACAGCCTTCACAACCTCAGCCATCCAGGGGTTAGCACATCCGCAAAATTAGTTGCTCAGCGGTATGTTTGGCCTGGTATTCGGAAGGATTGCCGCGAATGGGCACGAACATGTCTGGATTGCCAACGCGCAAAGGTAAATCGCCATGTGTCATCACCATTGGGCACCTTCGACTTACCCCGCGCTCGATTTGCTTTTGTGCACATCGACCTTATAGGTCCTCTCCCTCCATCGCAGGGATATCGGTACTGCTTGACGGCTGTGGATCGTTTCACTAGGTGGCCTGAAGTGGTGCAGATTGCAGACATCACCGCGGAAACGGTAGGAAAGGCATTATTGACAAGCTGGATTTCCCGCTTTGGCTGCCCTACAGATATTGTTACAGACCGCGGACGACAGTTTGAGTCCGCACTGTTTCAATATCTCGGCAAAATAATCGGATTTAAACACCGAAAAACAACTGCCTACCACCCAGCTTGCAATGGCCTGGTGGAACGATTCCACAGACAACTCAAAACAGCGATAATGTGCCACGCAGACAAAAACTGGACGGAATCCCTGCCCTTGGTTTTACTGGGCGTCCGGAGCGCTATTAAAGAGGATCTCCAAACTTCTTCTGCGGAACTTTTATATGGTGAGCCATTACGGCTCCCCGGGGAATTTTTTAGTCCCGTCGCGAAAGGCTCCACGGATATCGCGGAATTCACCACTCGCATTCGCTCGTTCGCTGCAAAATTGAAACCCACCCCAGCTGCACGTCACGCCAAGGACAAAATATTTGTCCATAAAGACCTCGCAACCTCCAGTCATGTCTTTCTTCGAGATGACGCCCTGCGAGGTTCGCTACAACCAGCATACACCGGTCCCTACGAAGTTGTCGAAAAGGGCGATAAGACCTTTAAAATTTTAGTGAAGGGTAAAGTGGTCACAGTCTCCGTAGACCGGCTTAAACCGGCCTACACAATGGTTGACACCCCTGAACCCAACCAAGTTGTCCAAGAGGAGAAGTCACAACCCACGGATACCCCTGAACCTAACCAAGTTGTCCAAGAGGAGGAGTCGCAACCTACGGATACCACAGTAAAAACGACCAGGTCTGGCCGAAAGGTTCGATTTCCCGACTATTATCGCCCGTAGGACGGTCTCTGGAGGGGAGTGATGTGGCATCCCTTACCACTATAATTCCCTTTCCAACTAATACCTAAATACCTATTCCCTAAATTAACACGAATGTCCACTAACAACACTATACATACATAAATATATACACTTACATTTATATTTACACAATCATATACTACAAGTAAATATCACTAACACAAAATATTTATTAACTATCCTATCTATTTACATAATCTTATCTCCACAAGCATTCTATCATAATATATTTAATATTCATCATTTCACTAAATAATAATTCGCACGAATGTGATCTCAATAATTACGGTGTATTGGAACCGCACAGCTGATTTGCATAGATGTGACGTCATGTGACGTATCATCGTTGCAATAAGTGGGAGCCCGACCGCGCGCGGCATCGTTAACCTTGCAGCGACCTCAGTCCAGATCATGCAACCGCGGCGCGAAGCTTATGCAGCTCTGTACGATATTTTGTATGCGAATGTACCCGCTAGCTTTCTTGTTAATTATTTAAATTCTAAGTTGTGCGCCTAGAACTATTAGTTCATCACTACTATACTATTGACTGCCTTCTCTGTGTTATTTCCTACTTAAGTGCTTGTGACTTACTGTGCCTTTCTTCCTTCTGTGATTATTATATTTCTGTGTTTGTGGACTGCATTACAACCGTGAGTTACTTAAAAGACTATTTTATTCCTCTCTCGACACACTCCTAACCACAACGCAATTAGTGATAACACCTCACTAAAGAGGTATCGTTAGATTCGTAATTACCGTGAGAGTGACACTGGGTATATCAAAATAAAAAAAAACGGAATGGCGGATTTTAGGCGCCAAGTACATGCAAATGTTTGGCACGCTCTGTAGCCTGAACGGCTCGATGGAGTTTAGCTTGAGAGATGTCGTTAGATTCGTAATTAAATTGTAGCAGTCGGGACCCATTCTAGAAAGTCAGCCTTCTAGTCAGTAGATTAGAATAACCCGCAATGTAATATAGGTATCTATGTGCTCTCAATTCACTTAGCCTCCATTTCTAGAATGGGTCCCGACTGCTACAATTTATTTTATTAGCAACTTCGGGTTAATTGCAATCGGGTATGACGACTTGCTTGTTTTATCGTTTTTGCATTTTCAAATTACCCAGAAACGCAGTCGGGTTTTTTAGTTTTTCAAATTACCGTTTTTTTTTACATATTTATTGTTCTGTCCTCAGCTCCCAATCGCCTCAATATTCAAATTCCTGCTGATTCTATTACATTATTTTGTAATTCGAACAATGAATAAGCAAACATATACACATATACTTACCGCTCTACTAATATGACATCAATAGAAAATACACATCTACCTAACCCAATGCTAATTAAATTCGAGATCACACAGTCAGACTTAAATCTCTATAAACACTTTACCTCTGACGTCACCTCAAAGCAGTAAATTCAAAATGTGAAGGTAAATTTCGACCTGGCGAGTGGGACTCGCGGTGGCTTAGTGGTCATAGCGTCTTGAGTACCTTACAAGTCGAATTTTTCCTTCACTGAAATAACACTTACCTCGTTTGAATTAGGGTTCCACAAGGGTTAAAATAAAAATACATATCACGTGAACAAATTCACACAATTCAGGTTTATTTTTCATTTTGAATTTTATTGAGCTTCCAGTACTTGTGTAACACTCTAGAAAAGTAGGCAACACCAGGTTCCATGACAGTCTTGAACACATATTCATTTTGTAATCGCGTAATCCAGTCATCAGTATGTGGAAATCTGGAAGAGATTTCAACCTCTTTTAAATATAGAAGAGGAACTTAAACGTGTAGTAGTAATGTCTCGCTTGCATGTCTACATGCCAGCGTGAATGGGTTGGCATGACCGGGGAAGTACTACCCTCCCACAGAATATCCACGTGAAGTGGTAGTATGCATACTTTTGCGTTTGGTAAGGCGAGTCTGGAGCGCCGGAGGCTAAATTCCTCACTCAGTCTCCTTCCTTCTCCTTTTTTCCGTCCTCTTCCTGAATAGGCTCGGCAACGTTACTGAAACTCCTTTGGTATTGCAGATGTCCATGGGCGGCGATGACTACTTTCCATCAGATAGCTCGCCAGCTAGTTTCCGATTTGTTCCATAAAAAAAATTGTACCTCAACTTACCTCTGCTACTCAATGTTACCTTAAGTCGCCTTAATAGTTAAGGGGACGCCATGGGGCTACGGGGAATCGAGAATGAAACAACTGATAGACGGTACAATTAGGAAAGAAGCTCCTCCCATGGTGGATGCGGATAGAGAGGCCATGGGCCTACGCCCTCGGTATCAACCACTCTCTTCCTATAGCTGTGTAAAAACTCCATGTAGTGGAAATTCATCCATGGCTCTAAAAGTCAGTCTTTAACCATAAAGCAGTACCAGGTACAGTGGGTTATAGCTGTTACCTGACCCACTTACACGCCGCCGGCCCATCTAGGGTGGGTCAGGTAACAGCTAGTGGCTATAACCCACTGTACTATTGATTTCCATAGATTTTCTTATTTTCCTATAACTACCGGGATCAATGGCAACGTGAGCTGGTGACCATTTATATATGTAATGGTCTCTCGAAATCTTGACTTTTAATGCAACCTAATAAAATGAATATTTTTAGTTATTTTAGCCGTAAGCCGACGTCATCCTACTGCAATGCAAAGGTAGCACTTTCCTTCTTGCATATTCTTTCCAGTTGAGAGCTTTCTTTATTTACGCTTTGCAAAACAGAAAGTGAGTTCGTCTGATTTAAAAAAAAAGTAATGAAAATGCTACACGTACTCGTCAGGCTCAATTTTATGGATGACCTGCATCGCAGAAGCCGTGGAACCAGCGGCGAGGTCAGCTATGGTTAGGTGGCCAGTCGCGATGTACGCGCGATCTTCTAGGTACGCGTCTATCACAGAGTACGCTGACTCTACATCCTGAATTTGATCCATAGTTGGGCCTACTAGGCCACCTTTTATGGTTGAGCTCTGGAATTCGAATAAGACTTGTAGCAAAACAGCATCAGATTTCATAAGTTTTTAAATTCATCGATTTCGGATTCTGGATGACTAAAAAGTGTTCCACCGAATAGGTATGTACCAATAATTTAGCCGTGGCGGCATGCTTGGTGGTGCGAGCGCAAGTCTCTAGAAGGCGAAGTCTTACTTAGCAACCCATTACAAAAGAGTTATAAGTAAATGACACAACTTTATTTAAAAAAAGTTAATTTAGGCAAACCGTTTGACATAATTTTAATGATATGAAACCAGTTATTTTTGCACTTGTTTCAGTAGTCTCAGTAGTGCTACTGAGTTCATTTGGAGTGGTGACTGGTGCTGCCCAAATAGTAGAATAAAATAACTGCATTTATCTCTCTCCAGTGCAAAACCGCCCATATGTGCGAAGCACGGAAGAGATGAAAAAGGTTATTTATCTCTTTTAAACCTTATTTATGTCTTCCCTGGTGCGAAGTGTGCACACAGCAGGCGCTAGGGGATTAGGGGCACCGGATGAAATACCAGCACTTATCTATATTTTTTTCCAGGTTTACAAACGCTTCATAGGTTTCGCACACAGGCACGGCCCCGTCTATCCCATATAGAGACTAGGGCCCAAGACAATAGAAGATAAGTACCGATTACTTAAACTCACGGCAATATTTGCAAGAGCCTTGAAGAAGACGCCGGCGTTAAAGAACATGCACTGGTCAACGATGGCGCGTGTGCGTATGTCACTCGGGTACAATGCCTCGCTCTTCTCACCGCCGTACATCGACAATAAATATTTCATAATCGCATGGCTGAGAATTGGGAAAAGAAAATAATAGTGATGTGACTGGTTGAAACATAAAAAAAAATACATGTACGCACGGCTACACATCAGGCTATACAAAACCAATTTACGCTAACCGCTTATTGCATGGGGAGCATAAACAATGCGAGATCAGCTTAAACTGGATTTTTATAGGTTGACCTGTAGCCGTGTGTACGCACGGCTGCACATCAGGCTATAGAAATCCAGTTTACGCCGCGCTGGTCTCTTACTGTATGGGAAGCCTTTACAATGCCAGATCAGCTTAAACTGGATTTGTATCGGTTACCAGTAGGTTGACATGTAGCAGAGCGTACAAAAAAAATACCTTTTAAAATTCGAGCCGAATAATAAAAGTGACGCCGAATTTATACAAGTTCGCGCAGTTCATTAAAATTCCACAACTCGTACTTTACCAGCAGCGCCACACGTTTTCGTGTAAATAATTTAGGCGCTCTGGTTCTATCATCTCAACTGAATTGTTTGCAAGTGGTTTTGCGGTAGCAAATTATAATAGACAAACTCAGTGTAAGTAAATACTATTGGAGTATTTGGATCGTAAAATTTTTACATTCGTGAATATGGGCCTTTCTATTTTTTTTTATACATATATTATGTAGATTGGTAATTTTACTTGTAAGTGTCCAATTTAATTAAGGCCAATTCGGACTAAGGTCGGGCGCGAATTTCACGCTAGGCTAGAAGTCTGTTGTTTTAGGGTTTTTGAGTATTGAATAAGCTTTACCTTTCCGACACAACAAAATTGTCGTCTTGAAATACCGGCACGGTACACATGGGATTTAACTGCAAAAAAAAACAGAACTGAACAAAAACAGGAACAAAACTGACAAAAGACTTTATATTGTTTCAGAAAGCTTCTTGTGAAACACGTAACTATTTACGTAACGTGTGGAAATATAAAATGTTTTAGGGGTCGCCAAAACCGTGTAAATTTTATAATAAAGCAAGACGAATACAAAACCTTCTTGCATAATAGGACAGTTCACTGGTGTTTGAGTACTCATTGTACTCAAACGTTTGCTTTGTAAGATTCTGCCAAAAATATCAATTTCCTCTGCTTTCTATTATAACAACGACGTTTCAGCATAAGTTTTGTTACACAGTTGTGAATAGAATATTTGAATTTCGCGCCCAGGAAGAGACGATTGGCCCTAAGGCTAAACCAGGCTAAACGTTCCGCCTTGGACGCGAAATTCAATTCTTTTGTGGTTTGTGCGAAAGATCAAAGACCAAAAAATATCTTGGGCGCCAAATTATTTTTTTTGTGCGTTTTTTTTTATTAATTTAGCACCCAAGGCAGAACGTTGAGACTTGAGCCTTAAGGCTAAAGCGTCAGAGCTGGGCTCGAAATTCATTTTTTTCTTGGTTTTCGGCAAATTTTTCGGCTACATCACATTCCAGGCAGTAAAAATTGCGACATCAACAACAACTTATTCACGATTGAGTCTAAAACTTAAACTTAAAACTTTTGCTTAAAAATTGCTATCGTAGGAGATTTAGGTGTAAATTTTTATTTTTAATGCACTATGTAATTCAATAAGTGGATTCGGCGAATGTATTAACAAAAAAAACTATTGTGTAAGTACTTAGTTGCTAGAAGGTATACCTTTTTAAACTCGGACGTCATGTGTTCTCGCTGCAGAATGTTAACGTCTTTGAACTGCAGCTGAACTCCAATCAGCTCGCAAAGCATCATCACCGAGCGCGCCGACGGACTGCCGAGCGCGCGGTACAGGACCAAGTTAGACATGTTGAGCTACGAGCTATTTATCAAGAGGGAAGATTTTGATTTTTTTATATTATTTAATAAATCTACAATCTATTCTTTATTTTATAGCAAATTTATTCAAAATTACGGTTTCTCTTTTCTAAATGCCACCTGTCACGCGTGTGACGTGTGTTTATTAGATTCGTATTTTTCGGTTCTTCTTTGACATTATCAAAGACATTTTAATACACTAGTTCTATTAAATCTCTTTGGATATTATGGACTAGTATAAACGAAACTGAACCCGAAAATGTTTTTAATTTTTTTTGTATGTTTGTTAGGGGTTAGCACAAAAACTAGTGAGTAGTTATTGTGAAGGTTGAAAGGGGAAAAATTAGCCAGGCACTCAAATCAACTAAAAAGTTAAGATGGAACTTTGCGAACAAAGAAGTGAGGCCGGCTAAAACTACGCCTTGTCGTGTAAAAACACAATTACAGGCACACACGTATACTGAAACTACGCCTTATCTTGTCAGTCGAGCTAGCGAACTATCGAAAGCTCGACTGACAAGTTATGGCGTAGGTAGTTTCGGTATTGTTATTGTATAGTGTAAAATTGTGTTTTTACACGGCAAGGCGTAGTTTTAGCCGGGCTCACTTCTTTTTTCGCAAAGTTCCATCTTAATTTTTTATTTGATCCGAGGCCAGAGCGCCCAGACATACAAACTTGTAACGATATTTTATACTTTTCTCAGAATTATCTTATTTCATGAACTTTTTGGCAATGTTACGTCTTTAAAAGCTCTTCTTGTCTCCTACAAGGATGAATGTGGTTTAAGGATGAATGAGTTAGTCGTCAAATGTCTCCTCTATGCCGATGATCAAGTTATCCTTGCTCAATCGGAGGGGGAGTTACAGAAGATGGTAACAGTTATGGACGGTGCTTTTAGGATTAAGAGAATGAAAGTGAATGTAAGCAAGACAAAAGTGATGGTCTTTGAAAGGGATGAAGTTATGACAGCGTGCAATATTTTGATAGGTGGCGTAAGAGTAGAACAAGTGAAAGAGTTTGTATATCTGGGCTCTATGTTTACTAGAGATGGTAAACATGAGAGTGACATTCTACGGTGACATTGAAAGGAGAGTGAGTGCTGGTAACCAGGTGAATGGGGCGCTACACACCTTCATGAATAGTCGGAAAGTGTCCGAAAAGGCACGGCTGGCTGTGATTGGGGGAGTGTTGGCGCCGACACTAATGTATGGTAGTGAAAGTTGGGTATGGCAGAAGAAATATGAAAGCAGAATAAATGCTGTAGAGATGAGAGCTTTGAGAAGTATGTGTGGTGTTACGCTAAAAGATAGAGTGAGAAACAGTGTGACAAGGGAGCGTTGTGGAGTGAAAGAAGATGTAGTAACAAGGATTGAGAAAGGTATGTTAAGATGGTTTGGTCATGTAGAGAGAATGGATGAACGGAGATTGACGAAACAAGTATATATGGTGAGTATGGATGGACGAGTTGGAAGGGGAAGACCTCGGCGAACGTACCGCAACCAAATTGCCGATGTTCTTAAAATAGGCCAGGTTCCGAGCACCCTAAACCGACGGTCATGCATGAAGAGATTAATGAATGTAGATGAAGCGAAAGTAGTGTGTCAGGATCGTAGCAAGTGGAAATCTATAGTCTCTGCCTGCCCCCATGGGAGACAGGCGTGACAATATGTATGTATATATCGATATTTTTGGGCAATATATTTCGTAATGATATATCGATATATCGATAGAAAATATCCAGTATCGAAAATTGTATCGAAAACGATATTTTCTTAATTCTTATGGCACTTAAGTATAAACACTCAAGTCGCTGAAATCTGAAACTGTAGAAAATAGGAACAAACGAAAAAAAAGAACTATATTCTACTATCACTGTCGGACAAATACTGGTTTAACTGATTTATTTATTTATTTTTGTTTGATATCTTAAATAGGTCTTAAAGTTAGAAGATAGCCTTTTAGTTCTTGATATTTTTGTAATTTCGTCTAATAAAAAGGAATACTAGTAAAATACTTTAGTGGGTGTTTATTGAGATTTAATGGATATATCGATATTTTTCCTTTGATATATCGACGCTAACATTGATATTTAAATAAATATCGATATAACGATTTTTTTTTTCATTTTCGACATCGCTAGACCACAACCATAGATTAATAAGTATATTTGGTAATTTGGATAACCACAACGCCAACGCCACGATGCCAAGATCGAATTCGGCCTATTTAACCATGCATAACATCAATCTATAATACTTCTGACCTATAACTTGTACGTGTAGAATAGTCTGTAAGTATAAATAAATAAATAAATAAATAAAAAACCTTTTGAACGCCATTGTCACATATATGTGACAAACGAAATCTTACCCTGAACGCCAACGTCACAAATATATGACAAAATATACGTCGCCCATTTTATGAAATAAACAATTTAATCTGTTTTCACTAGGTACCTTGTGTTGTGTTTGACAGAAAAAGTGGCCTGGCGTCAGGGGTAGGTACGGCGATACGTTTATACTCTAACATTTTACTGAAGTATCATATTTGAATTAATTTCGTGAATTTTAAAGGCGCCCATATATTTTAATGGCAGTCAATAATAAGAAAAATTAAAACAATTTATTAGCCTTGGCACTCTTGGCAGCACTGGTATTTTTTTCAACTTTATTGTATGGAGGGTAGAGGTAAGGAGAGTCATCTCATATATGGTAGAAAATCGAAGTGTCCAGCTGTTAGGTGTAAATAACAGTTCAAAAAACCTCCCGAAATGGATATGAATGTAGCAAAAATTGTAAACGAATTGAAGTTCGCCGAGTTCAAAATAATAATAATATAAAATTCGTCCCAATTGTTCGTCACATGACTCACAATTTCTGTACGAATATCCATTGTAGTGTAGCTAGAGTGATTTTATTTCCTGAATTTTTTAATAATTAATTTATTATTGAAAATGTATATATTATTATAAATGTCTATTATTGTTTAATTTTATATTATTTGAAATATACTAATTAACAGAAATAAATTATTTTTTATAGGGAACTATAATGTTTTAATACGTTGATTGATTAAAGGTTTCTATGATTGATTCCAAAAATTTTTTAGATGCAAAAATTTATCACTTTTTTTATTATTATCGTTTTGTTCTTAATGAACTTTTTTACTCTAATTTTAAACACATTCATTTCTTTATTTATATTCACTTATTTATTTTGTATAGCATATAATTCTTTCTTCTTATTCATACTTTTTTTTTATATTCACTACGTAGACTTAAAAAATGATAGGTACTCAAAAAATCATCTTTTTTTTTCTACTTTATGAGAATTTTAAAAAGCTCGCCTTTAAAATTTACCCTGATGCTACTGTGGCGCCACCCTAATTTAATGCATTTTTACGGACACTTTTTCATGTACGCACTGCTACACATCAAGCTATACAAAACCAGTTTACGCTGGCCTCTTAAAGTATAGGAAGCCTATACGATGCGAGATCAGCTTAAACTGGTTTTATTTAGGTTGTCCTGTAGCCGTGTCTCCTCCATACTTTATTGTATGCAAAGGTATATGTGTTCTGTGATTGTATTAGGCGTGGGAGAAATGTCTCAACTCCAAGATTGGATCATTTGTATCTGGAACAGTAAACTGTTCCGAATCACTGATATGTATCATTTGTATCATTTGGAACACTGAGTCAAAGATATGAAATACACATTGTTACAGCACATCGCGGAGAAACTGAGACAGACCAGAGATACGAGATACGGTCATTCCGGATCACTGATATGTTTCATTTGTATCTATTTATTTATTTATTAAGGCATATCAACAATAAACATTGGTAAGTAGCAAAAAGTGGGATAATGGACATAATATGTTAAAATCAATAAAAGATATGCACAGCATTTACAATATTTAAAGTTGAGTAGAAAAACTAATATTAAAATTATCAGTATCTGCAATTAATAAGCTTCACAATAGAATTTAAATCCGCATAATCAAATATATTCACAAACAGGTTGTTATACTAAATTATTTTATGAAACGAAATCATTATAAAACTAAATCATTATATAAATATTAACTAATTGTATGAATATTAATTTTGTCTATTGTTTCTAATATCCTTATTCATTATAATTTGTATCATTTGAAACACTGAGTCAAAGATATGAAATACACTTTGTCATCGCGGAGAGTCTGAGACAGACCAGGAGATACGGGATACGGTACGGGGTCATTTGAAACATCGTGTCAATCTAAAAAACTTGTCAGAGATAAAAATACAGGATTTGAAAAAAAATGATTATCCTGAAAAATTAATTACTTAAAAATACAGAATTCTAAAAAAAACAGTATTTTCCTGAAAAATACAGTACACACAGCTACAGGTCAACCTATACAAAACCAGTTTAAGCGGATCTCGCATTGTATAGATTTCCCATACAATAAGAGGCCAGCGTAAACTGGTTTGAATAGTTTGATGTGTAGCCGTGCGTACATTTCTAAATTTTAAGGTTGTCTTGGGCGCGAAATTCATTTTTTTTGCAAATTATTCGACTATAACACATTCTAGGTATATAGAAGTAGAAATTGTGACATTAATATTAACTTATTCACAATTGTGAATTTCGAGTAATTAACAAAATTACAGTAAATCTACTGTACTGACGGTGAGTCTGGAAGCACTGAGCCTCAGTAACAAACTGTTTTATTTAGGTGAAATTTAAACTGAAGCAACAAAAAATTATTTGTACCAAAACAAACTATCAATATCAATTCCAAAAACATCCTTACGTAATTGAACATAAAGCTGCCAATAGAGTGTCATTATTACGTACATAGGTATCGAAAATACATAGTAAAGAGTAATTCATCACATTTGCTATCTCATTTTCCCATGACTATATTTTATTGTTTTCCTGCTCTTTCGCTACGCTTGTCACTCATTGTCTCAGTGATTCTTTAAGCCCTGGACTGTCTCTCTCACACGCAAGCGATAATGATACTATAAATGATACAAATGACACGTGATGACACATTTGAAACATTATTACTGTTCCAATCATTTGGAACACCTAAATGTTTCGGATCCACAGAACACATATACCCTAAAGGGATCGGATCAGTGAGTCGACTCAGTAAAGAGTTACACACGCCTAAATTGTATGGCACAAAGGCCTTTGAAGCCATACCAAAAAATATTACAAAAAAAATACAAGTTTATTGTAGTTTCATTTTTGTCCATAGTTTCATTGTTTGTAAAAAAACATTCAAAACAATTTAACCTCAAAAGTCCAAAGCACGCCAAAGCATGTTGAATTATTTAATCATTGTTGACAGCCATGCGGCGACCTTGAACTTTGATAGGTAGGCAAGTACGTAATACTTGAGTAATGGTTGCGCACGCACATTGACATTGTGTCGCTTCAAAATAAGAACAATCATCGTGATGTAGAAAATACGAAATGTTACAAGCGATTATCAACATTGGGTCATTGGGTGTCAATTCATTTGTGATATAAATACCTACTTATGTAGATATCATTTATTTAAATTTCAGATGTGATTAAAAATTTTTCTGACTTACACTTAAACATGAAAGATTGACAAGTTTACACAATCACAAAGTAATAAATATATCGCAGTAATCACCATCATTACCTATTATTTTATCACAATGCTTTCTTCGTAAATCGACACGGGCACAGTAGGTACCTGCAATACACTAAACTAGTGATGTGATTTAATAGCCCGCGCAGACGACGGATTTTTGTCCGCTAAAATATATCGCTTACAACTGTATCGAGTAACGCAAACTAGGGATTAAAAGTACCGCGTACAAAAAATCCCCCGAATAACCGAGGACATGCAGAGAGCGGACCAGATAAAAGTGCGAAGCAACGCACATAGCAGACTTTAGTCCAGTTCCGTAGCGTGCACTTCTGTACATTTCCGGCTAACAAATGATCGCACACCGTGTGGCGTGAGTTCGCGGTAAATCCGCGGCGGACTTTTTATTCGCAGAGCGTACTTTGTTCTCCGCCGCGGAGAAAAGTCCATCGTCTGCGCAGGCCTTAACTGACTAGAAATAGGAGGTTCGGAGTTCTAAATATATGTTACTGTCACTAACTACTTAGGTAGGTGTACCTATTTATAAGTTTAGAACTGCTGAGAGTTATAATACACAATTGTCAACGATGCGCAAATGCACTGTGGGCTGAAATTCTGTTAAAATAAATAAAAGTTAAACCGCAATCCTATACAATATTTTATATGACTAGTTTAATTAAAATTCATGTTTTTTCGGTTTCATCATCAATTTAATTATGATTGGTTACATAGGTTTATTTTTTCTTGACACAGTAATAAACCCACTGCACTGCAGTCACGCTTTTTTACCGTAGGGGTAGACAGAATGTATATATGGTATGTATATTCCATCTACCTCTATGGTAAAAGTAAAAGCAAATTATAATGTAACATGGTAAAAGAAAAACACTAACAATGTAACATCTACAGACTGTGGCAAACAATGGCTAACAATGTCACAGGCTACACTTACAACTAGTAAAATTCCTAGACTGATCCAACACAACATAAATAATATACTGTAGGCTCAGATCAAATAAAAAGTTAAGATGGAACTTTGCGAACGAAGAAGTGAGTCCGGCTAAAACTACGCCTTGCCGTGTACAAACACAATTTTACACTATATAACAATACCGAAACTACGCCTTATCTTGTCAGTCGAGCTATCGAGCTATCGAAAGCTCGACTGTCAAGATAAAGCGTAGTTGTATACGTGTGTGCGTGTAATTGTGTTCGTACACGGCAAGGCGTAGTTTTAGCCGGACTCACTTCTAAAACTTAAAAATATTCTAGTGTGAAAAAATAGACAACGCGCTGCGCGCAACGAGCGATAGGCGGCTTCTCGCTTGAAACTCGCTTTTTTTGTTAAAAAAAAAAAAAAGCGGTACTTCCATCCTTGAAGAAAAGAGAGGGCAATATGTTTTCATTAGCCGCGGCCCGCAACGCTTGTGTACGGAACTGTACCGTATTAATAAATACTATATTGGAAGGTTAACCTGGCAAGCGGTACAGTTCCTCTTTTGAGCACATAACAATAGATTTTGCATTGTGTCTACAATCTGCCGCTTGACAGGTTAAGAGGAGTGTCCCTCGCGAACGCAACAATGTTGCACAGTTGTCGCTGTCTCTATCCCTCGCGATGCGAACGCGTGCCCGAGAGGAGAAACAACAACATTTTCACGCGTATTTCGTATGTTCCGAATTTTGGAGATTACTCCTATAATATTGCTAATATGTAAAAAAAAAATCTTGTAAAAAAATATTCACTATATTATCTGGGTTTCCTTCGAATCAGAATGTTTCTGTATTGATACATTGTCGAGAAATACTAGCATAAAGTTGGGCCGTTTTTCAACGAAAATTGCCAATCTTTGAGCTCGTGTAACTTTTTAACCGTATATTGAAATGAAATTTTATATTACAGAAACACGTATATTAATGATAAGATTGTTACTGCAAAATTTCAATGACTTTCATTGTTTAAAATTCAAGCAAGGGCCAAACTGCGTTTGTATGGGGCGCGAAGCGGATACTATCCTCTTAAGAACGTTTCTTAGATATATGGCACGGCCGCTTTTTTGTAGCCATCTGAACTTGGTCGGGTTATGTAGGTTTTCGATGCTTCGTCAGTATTATAATTGTTTTTCTTTAATTACTGAATTTAATGACATGAAATTTTGCATGTGAATAGTTGAATGAATACACTAATTATTGGCATACATTTTACCATGCAATTCCTTTAGAACGTCGTGATATTTGACTGCTTTGTAAACAGTGATCTATTCATGGTAAATTGTCCTATAACTCTTTAATTACTAACGGAACATCATTGATACTTGGCAACATGTTGCAGACACTTACAAGGTTTGTATAAACGTGAAAATCTAGACCCCAAAGTGCATACTTTAAGAACTAAGACCTAATAAGCGTATTTTACGTTTATATTTTTATCTTTTAAGCCCTACGTTTTTTTCTAAATCTGTTTTTTAAACAAATATAAACAAATTCAAAACAATGTATGTAAAATTCTACAGCTCTCTATGTAAGCGCTTTATATGAAAACTAGCTAATGGCCAAACGTTCGCGTAGCGGAAACTTGAATTTCTCCGAAGTTTATGCATGCACTAATGTTATTCATACATACACAATTACACACAAATACACACTAATTATTGGACACATCTTTTTTCTTCTAAAGTTTATGGATTAAAAAAAGTTCCGCCAGGACAACGTTCGCCCAGCGGAATCAGTTTTTGATGAATTTCTCCACAATGGCTGCGTGCACAAATTTTTTTTTACCATACACAATTATACGACGTCATACACTAAATATCTGCATACTTAAAATCTTTAAATTCAACAACATTCCGCTGCGCGAACGCACACGTTTACACATCACAAAGTAATAAATATATCGCAGTAATCACCATCATTACCTATTATTTTATCACAATGCTTTCTTCGTAAATCGACACGGGCACAGTAGGTACCTGCAATACACTAAACTAGTGATGTGATTTAATAGCCCGCGCAGACGACGGATTTTTGTCCGCTAAAATATATCGCTTACAACTGTATCGAGTAACGCAAACTAGGGATTAAAAGTACCGCGTACAAAAAATCCCCCGAATAACCGAGGACATGCAGAGAGCGGACCAGATAAAAGTGCGAAGCAACGCACATAGCAGACTTTAGTCCAGTTCCGTAGCGTGCACTTCTGTACATTTCCGGCTAACAAATGATCGCACACCGTGTGGCGTGAGTTCGCGGTAAATCCGCGGCGGACTTTTTATTCGCAGAGCGTACTTTGTTCTCCGCCGCGGAGAAAAGTCCATCGTCTGCGCAGGCCTTAACTGACTAGAAATAGGAGGTTCGGAGTTCTAAATATATGTTACTGTCACTAACTACTTAGGTAGGTGTACCTATTTATAAGTTTAGAACTGCTGAGAGTTATAATACACAATTGTCAACGATGCGCAAATGCACTGTGGGCTGAAATTCTGTTAAAATAAATAAAAGTTAAACCGCAATCCTATACAATATTTTATATGACTAGTTTAATTAAAATTCATGTTTTTTCGGTTTCATCATCAATTTAATTATGATTGGTTACATAGGTTTATTTTTTCTTGACACAGTAATAAACCCACTGCACTGCAGTCACGCTTTTTTACCGTAGGGGTAGACAGAATGTATATATGGTATGTATATTCCATCTACCTCTATGGTAAAAGTAAAAGCAAATTATAATGTAACATGGTAAAAGAAAAACACTAACAATGTAACATCTACAGACTGTGGCAAACAATGGCTAACAATGTCACAGGCTACACTTACAACTAGTAAAATTCCTAGACTGATCCAACACAACATAAATAATATACTGTAGGCTCAGATCAAATAAAAAGTTAAGATGGAACTTTGCGAACGAAGAAGTGAGTCCGGCTAAAACTACGCCTTGCCGTGTACAAACACAATTTTACACTATATAACAATACCGAAACTACGCCTTATCTTGTCAGTCGAGCTATCGAGCTATCGAAAGCTCGACTGTCAAGATAAAGCGTAGTTGTATACGTGTGTGCGTGTAATTGTGTTCGTACACGGCAAGGCGTAGTTTTAGCCGGCCTCACTTCTTTGTTCACAAAGTTCCATCTAAACTTTTTATTTGATCAGAGACTGTAGGTTTAACCTACCAATTTCATACTCTATTAAATAACGCGTCAGTATAAAAGTAATTTAAACCGATCCAACTGAAATTTCTCTAAAATACATTTATTCAAAAATAATCTATGTCTATGTAACTTGATTTCCAGCCCAATGTGCGACGTCACGTCATGTTGTTCAATAAGTTGGGGAAATCGCACTGCAGCGGTGGTAGCTAGGCAATGCTCGAAATTAAACCATACTTTGATGAAACTGAAACTCGCTGAGCTGATTGAAATTTACCAATCCTTTTTACAACTTGATTCTATGGGGTCCACGACATAAATTCAATACTGAAAAATAAGAAATATTTTATTGTTAGCCATGTAATTAGATGCTTACATAAATTATTTATTTACTATAAGGAAAGCTTACAGACTACCAGTTGTGTCACATTAATACCTGTAACATAAATTGTCGCTATTTACAAGCTTCCACAATTTGAATATCTTAATATTACAAATTTTATGGTAGTTATAATATTTAAGTAATTTTACCTTATATTTTTAAGGATTACATAGTGTTATTAGCACTTGAAACAATGTTGGTGCTTCAGGTTTCCTTGGGTGGCAGGAATTCTTTCACCAATTGTAATATTTTGGCGACATCACTTTCTGACAGACGTTCCTCACTTTCTTGTACGATCTGTAAATAATGGATATTGAAACATTCTAAGTACATGGGCATGTACAGCATGTAAGGTCAAGCTCTTGGCCAAGGAAGTGCTAAGACTTATGTATATTATAATTAAATATAAGATAAAAGATTTGTTTGGAATTAATAAACTCTAAAACTCCTGAACTGATTTTAATAATTTGTGCACCATAAGAAAACTATGTTATTCCCGATCATATTTATTATCCTGCAGGATAACCTAGATCTTATGCAAGCAAAGCCGCAGGCAATTATAGATCACCACTTGCTACAAGACTTGCATACTCTTTCAAATTTGTTGTTTGTGAAGAGAAAATGACTGTTTGATCTCATGTTTTGCAGTAGGTATACCATAATTATATCATGTAGTTTTTTTTTCAATAAACATAATAAAATAAGCTTTCGTCTTGTTCTGCTAATAATTCCTTATGGTACTCTTTGATTTGAACACACTAAGGTGAGTGCACTATTTATCTGGAGCAATGTTGTAGTCATCATCATCAACCCAATTTAGTGTCCTACTGTTGGGCATGGGTCTTCAGATTGAGAGGAATTAGGCTATTTATAGTTGCCACGCTAGAGTCAGTCATCAAGAACATGTCTCAAGCATGCAGGTTTCCTCACAATGTTTTCCTTTACCTTAAGCACATGATAATTAATTGATAATACAAGATATGCTGTAATCATACATAAATATAAATACAGGTATTTGAAATACAACTTACCAACTGAATCTCTAGCTCTGTCCTTGGAGGAGTGTTGACCATCATGAGCTTTTCAGTCCTCGTCAGTTTAAGGCCCTTCACAGATTCTAGAAACTTCTGTATAGATTCTTCATTATGATTTTTGCACTCTGTGTCTTGCAGATAATGGAGTGTCTGAAAAGGTGAACAGCAAAATTTTCCTTAGCTTTTATCCTTATTTTGACAGGGTTGTAGCAAATTCTACAGAGCAAAGTCTGCCGGGTCCACTAATATTTAATCAAACTATAATTTATTAAAATACCTCATATGTAACTGTAGCTAGTGAACCCTCCCGTTTGTGTTTCTTTTGCGTAGTGTCTTTGAGCTGTTGTAGAATCTGCATCACTTCAAAATTACATATGGAGGCTGCATTTGCATTGATGCTACAAAAAAAAATTTTTTTTCCATATTACAGGCCTGATAGCTTAGCATCTGGTGGTCTTAACTGGAGGGACAGTTTGAAATTCTACCTGAGATAATTATTTTTTTATTAAAACACATCAATTGCAATAGCGATAATTAAGTTTTTTTGATGAATAAACATAATGTTACCTCAAATCTTAGTATTTATTTACAGAAGCAAAAGATCAAGTTTTATCTTATCCGTTCAGTATGTTCCATTGTTACAAATTATAATTATTTGTGAAACTGGGTCACACAGCTGCCTTGGGCAGTGTTGTATACTGTCTAAGCGGTTACTTTACTCTAAATTATAGAAGATACATTCAGCAAATTTTCAAGCTGAAAATTAAATTTGGCACAGCAACACAAATAATAACTAAACAAGCAAAGATCCATACAATTAGGTTTTTATTTTTAAATACATACATCTCCATCGGATCTACGGACCGCCTGCTCTGCTGAGTCTGCTCTATTTTGTTGCAGCGAATATTGTTCTTTTTTACGTACATACGTAGCTTCCGTTGTCTGTATTCTCAGATCGAATAAAAAGTTTTACTTTACTTTTTTATTTGATCTGAGTCTGTATTACAATCGAAGAGTAACGATACTCTTCCTAGCAAAATATCTATAAGTGGTATATTAATGAAATATTAATCTTATCGTTTTCAAACAGGTATCCCTTAGAAATCAAATTGCACGAAGACGGCTCACGGCAGAGGTTTTCAGCTAAAGAGTAGAATAATATATAATATAAGGTCCATATATCACGTGTACAACAAACGAATTACGAAATTACGAATACAGAACAGAAACGATTAATTTATAAAGTAGACACTACTCACTAGACAACATCAACAAGTCGATCGATATTTTTATTTCGATATTCGACATTCGTTGTTTCGTTCATAAACTTATAGATAGGATAGATAATATCATAAAGATAGCATAGATTAACATGTATATTTGATTGATATGCATGTAAAATCTTCGAGCATACCGTGTTGCTCGAAGCGTAAAATTTACAGTGCTTTCAGCTAAATGATACAGTAATTTTCTGAAAAATACAGTTGATTTCTAAACAATGAAGGTAAAGTGTCAGCGTTTGGCGCGAAATTCAATTTTTTCTTGATTTTTCGTAAATTATTCGGCTTTATCACATTCTGGGTACGTAGAAGTAGAAATTGCGACATCAATATTAACTTATTCATAATCGTGAATTTTGAGATTTTTACTGTATACTGTATTTTTTTATTACAGTTAGCAGTAAAAACGTAAAAATTACAGTTAATCTACTGTAATTACAGTATGGAAGCACTGATACTTGATAGGCACTACCAAAGAGTATAATAATATAGTGGGGCATTAGAGAATTAGAGATGGGTAACTCAGAAGAGATAGAAAATGCCATCAAGCACTCATTCTGTATCTTTCCAACTCATTCACACTCGGGCCACAACCGCGGGCGTCGCACAGTGGGTCGAAACTATGATTTCAGTGACATAGGGATCAACTTTGGTTTTTAACTTTTTTGTTTGTGCGGATGGATAGAGCTCATTAACCTTAATAACAATTGTTCTGGCGGTTTTTCTCAAACTTAATACTTTCGGTAGAAAAACGTGTTTTGTTATTTTTTTGTATGGAGAGGATCAAATTAAATTAAATTCCTGCTAAGTAGCGTGTGATCCCGCTTTGAAACTTTATTTTTCTTATACCTTGTGTAGTATACTATCATTTGATGCTATGAACATGTGCATAAAGTTGCAACTCTGCCAAATAAATGGATCGAAAAAAATAAAAAAATACATATAATAAAAAGCTTCATTTTTTTTTCGGAAGTTCTTTTAAGTTAAATTTGATATGGAATAATAAGTAGAAGTACGTAATATTACATATAATTACTTAACAACCAACAGCGATACATTTAAATGTCCCTAATTAGGTTAAATTTACTTAATATTGTATTATTTAAAAAAGGGAATAATTTTCTACGAAGTTCTATTTGTGTGTTTAATGTACTATAATGACTGTAATTACAAACAAAAGACTGAAACGGATTTTTATGATTCGACTATTTTCATGGCCAGTATAGTTCCTATAAGGCTTTAACAATGTGATCCGACCCTCGTCAACTTTCTATTGCCGTCCGATAATGTTTAAATTTACCAAAGAAACGCAGTCAACAGTGGCCACTATAAAACCTAGCATAGCTTTAGAAATAGAAAGACTTTAGCCATCAAAAATAAATCAAATAGAAGTTAAGCATCAATTGCACATGACGATGATAGACGGTAAAATAACGTCATATTTGTCAGACACATCTTCAGCTGTCTGTGATATTTGCAAAGCAAAACCGTCAGAGATGAACAATTTAAAGTCTCTAAAAGAAAACAACGAAGAAATGTTCCAGTATGGATTGTCATCTTTACATGCCTGGATAAGATGCATGGAGTGCTTACTTCATATCGGTAAATATTATTTTATTACAAGACTTCATATTTATTACTTCGTAGTTTCCTGTGAAAAAATTTTTTAAGTGACATTTCTTTTTGTTTACAGCTTATCGTTTGGACTTCAAGAAATGGAGTTGCAGGGGCGATTACAAATAAAAAATGACACTCAGAAAGAGCGCTATACAGCAAGCGTTTAAGAAGGAATGCGGTTTACTTATAGATTTAGTAGGTAGGTAGTAGGCACAACCAATGATGGCAATACTGCCAGAAGATTTTTCAGGGATGCAGATACAACATCCCGCATAACAGGAATACGGAAAGATTTAATAGAAAGGTTCCACGTGATTCTTCAGACTGTTGCATCTGGAGAGCGTGTGGACCATTCTAAGTTTTCCGAATTTTGTAGTGATACTGCAGAATTGTATGTTAACTTATATCCCTGGTATTATATGACATCCAGTGTACATAAATTGTTGGTACATGGGAGTGATATAATTAAGCATTTTGGTGCTATACCTATAGGTAAACTGTCAGAAGAGGCTGCGGAAGCACGCAATAAAGATTTCCGGAAATACAGAGTCATTCTAGAAAGGTAAGTAGAACGGCAGCAAATGAGGATATTTTACACAATCTTCTTTTGTCTTCTGATCCAAAGATTACCTAGTCTAAGACCCCGAATGACGAAACAAAATGTAATGGTTCTCTCTCCAAAAGTCAAAGAGCTTCTGCGGAGTTTTCCCACAGAATCCGATATAGATTTTATTGATGTAGATAATTTACAAGATAGTCATAGCGATAGTGAATAAGATTTTTGGTAGATTTTAAGTGTTTTTTTTTTCTTATTAGTCTGTATGTTATAATTGAAAGGAAATAGTATAGTAAAGTTTGTTGTTGTTTGTATATATGGTTAGTTTTTAGTTTACTTTATTTTTTAGCTTATTTTAACTTTACTAATGTGTATTAGCATGTATCTTTAATTACTTTTCAGTATTAAATCTAACTTAAAAGGACATTTTATAAACTAAATTTATTTAGCAAATAAACTGTAATCCATCCACATTTTTAAACAAACACTTCAAATGTATTGTTGGTAGTTGATAAGTCTTATGTGTAATATAACGTGCTTCTACTTATTATTCCATATCAAATTTAACTTAAAAGAACTTCTGAAAATAAAAAATGAAGCTTTTTATTATAAGTATTTTTTTCATTTTTTTCGATCCATTTATTTGGCAGAGTTGCAACTTTATGCACATGTTCTTAACATCAAATGATAGTATACTACACAAGGTATAAGAAAAATAAAGTTTCAAAGCGGGATCACACGCTACTTAGCAGGAATTTAATTTAATTTGATCCGCTCCATACAAAAAAATAACAAAACACGTTTTTCTACCGAAAGTATTAAGTTTGAGAAAAACCGCCAGAACAATTGTTATTGAGGTTAATGAGCTCTATCCATCCGCATAATCAAAAAAGTTAAAAACCAAAGTTGATCCCTATGTCACTGAAATCATAGTTTCGACCCACTGTGCGTCGTCTCGTATCGAATGTGCGGTGGTCAATTCCAGGAATGATTCGGAATAATGATAGTTTATCGAGTTTTTAACTAATATTTATCAATCATAATTTATAACAAATAAAAACATCCTAGAAAGAAACAACAGCCCAATATTCAGAAAGATACTGGTATACATCAAAATAGTTAGGTATACAGGCAGCGATGTTAGCTTTGACAAAGTTTGTATAATACCTTTAACACGACTTTACGTCGACGATACGTCGAGCTTTCGATACCTTGATAGCTCGACTGACAAGATAAGGCGTAGTTTTGGTATACGTGTGTGCGTGTAATTGTGTGTTGTACACCGTTAGGCGTAGTTTTAGCCGGCCTCACTTCTTTGTTCGCAAAGTTCCATCTTAACTTTTTATTTAATCTGAGCTGATACATTGGGATAAAAAATGCAAAAGAGTATCCCAGTGATCGAAAGATACATTTCAATCTTTTCTTTTCGGTGTTACATTTTGTCTATTATGCACAATGCATGATTTCGTTCATAATCTAAGAGATAGGTATACCAATGTCACAGACTAAACGTAGGTTTGTTTATTTATTAGATAGGTAGATACCATAGAGGAATGTAATATAATTTACAAGAGTATATATTATATATTTATCAAATATAAATTAATATATTTATATAATTAATATCAAATATATTATATTTATATATATAAATATATTACAACATGCTTGATACGTACTACAATTATTGACTTATGGCGGTCTTGTCTTGGGCGCCAAATTCAAACTTTTTTGGCATTAGAAATTAAAACATCAACTAAAATTTTCATGAATTAAAATATGTACCAATTTTAGGTTTAACTTATGGACAAACTTCTTTACTTATTGTGTTAACTTAGTAGGTACTCTCCCTTTATCCCGTCGTTATAACAAAGTCAGTCCGACCCCATTCGCTTCCCTGGGCGAGGAACATTCACAAGGATTTCCAATATGTTAAAAAAGGTATAATAAAGACATGGCTCATCCTTCTAAAATAAGAATATTGGCATGGCTACCTAGTTTAAGTTAAAACTATTTCACGGCCTACTATGTAGCTAGTTTTTATATGATTTTCAAAGTCGAAAGTTTTGTGATTAAATCATGATTTTGTGCAATAAATTCTTCTCAAGATGTTTAATGAAAACAAACTTAAATTCCAAGAAAGTCTTTCCAACTATTCCTAAAGTTAAAATCCGGAATTTTAGCCAAGAAAATTTTTCTTCTGGTTTGTCAAACATTGATTCACCTATAAATGCTTATTTTTATCACTACACAAATTTAAGATTACCACAAAATAAAATATTTGCTACATACATTTGGATTGACGGTAGTGGTATTAACTTGCGTTGCAAAGACCGCATTTTGGATGAGGTACCTTGCAATTTATGTATGGTCCCAAAGTGGGCATTCGACGGAAGTTCAACCGGCCAAGCTAAGACTGATAACTCTGATACCATGCTATTGCCTGTTGCTTTATATAAAGATCCGATTCGCAAAAGTCCCCATGTTATTGTATTATGTGAAACTTATTATAGCGATGGAACCCCTACCCCTACCAACTATAGGGCCCATTGTGCTGATACACTAAGTAAATTATCAGATCAGGATCCATGGTTTGGGATAGAACAAGAATATACGATGTTTGATTCAGATTTGTGGCCATTAGGATGGCCTAAAGTTCGTGGATACCCAGTAACCAAATCTAAGTTTTCTTATTGCGGAATGGGTGAGCATGTCGCAGGCAGAGAACTAGTTGAATGTCATGCTAGAGCTTGCGTTTATGCGGGTATGGATTACGGTGGCTCCAATGCAGAAGTCATGAAAGGTTCTTGGGAATATCAAGTTGGAACAACCTTGGGAATAAAAGCTGCCGACGATTTGTGGGTTGGACGATATTTGCTATCACGAATTGCTGAGCATTTTGGAATCATCATTAGCTATCATCCAAAACCTATGGGAAAGCACCAACCAGGCATAGGGTGTCACCACAACTTTAGCACAAAGAAGATGCGAGCAGATGGTGGAATAACAGAAATAGAAAGAGTTTGCAAAGAATTATGTGCTAAACATGAGCAATATATGAAAAATTATGGTCTGGGAGATGGTCAAGAAAATCGAAAAAGACTGACTGGAAAATTCGAAACTGCTTCATTTGAAGTATGTAAGTGGGGTGTTGCCGATCGAAGTGCATCAATTAGATTACAAAGAGACGTTAAGGCAAAAAAGAAAGGGTTTTTAGAAGATCGTCGACCTGCTGGGGACTGTGATCCATATAGAGTTTGTGCTCTCCTTGCTGAAACATGTCTTTGATGAGATAAATCTACAGCTAAATTTTTTAAATTACATTATGTATTCAATATAAACTGTGAGACTTGTATGCACATTACCTGCGTTTCTTTCTTTATCTTTAAATTATATTATATAATCGTTGGGTGATTGTGCTACATCTACATAACTTCATCGTCGACGGTTCAAGGGATCTTAGAGTCGTATCAAATATTAAGAAATGTTTTTATGGATCAACGTAACTGATATTCACAATTCCCAATAGGCATAAATATATTCGTTTAGTGTTCCGCTTATTGCACCGGTGTGTTTATTTCTTTACAAGGGTAAGACAGAAAAAGTTCGATGCTGTGTGAGGCATAATAAAATTACAAAACATCACCATAATAGTAACGAATCTGCTGCTGCTGCCCTACAAAGCCGCAATGTCCGGCGCTACCGGTTACTGATCCAGAACCGACTATGGCTGGCAGCTGAAACGTATAAGAAAGTACTAAGAAGTATCATTATCTACTAGCACTGGCAAGTCTGTATTTCAAAATTTTGAAAAGTGGAGTATTACCGTCAACATTTTTAAATTATTCAATTTTTTTGAGGACATTCCTTTAATGTAACAAAATTTTTGCTGAAAGGTGTAAAATATCTAAATTTACAAGTGCATTTTAAAACATGGAATGCATATACAATTGTTTGGCGGCCGTTTGTAGGGCTCATAATGTTTTACTTGTAAGTAAAAGACCATTAATGAAATATAATATTAATCATATAATGAATAAGAAAATAATGGATCGATATATGAGACTGCCATTGCCATGTAATAAAATATTAGCAACTTACGTGTGGGTTGATGGGTCCGGTATTAATATGAGAAGTAAAGACCGTATTCTAGATTGTGTTCCCTATAGTCCAGATGCTGCACCGAATTGGGCTTTCGATGGTAGTTCTACAGGACAAGCTGCTACTGATAATTCGGATACAACTTTGAAACCGGCAGCTATCTATAGAGATCCTTTCCGAGCCGATCCACACGTTCTAATTTTATGCGAAGTATATATTGGGGGTGACGCCACCAAACCAGCTCCTACGAACCATAGAAAGTTTTGTAATGATCTATGTGAAATACATAAAGAAGAGGAACCATGGTTTGGTCTTGAACAAGAGTACACTATGCTGGACGTGGATGGCTGGGGCTTGGGTTGGCCGAAGGGCGGTGGCTTCCCTGCCGTTAAATATCAGTACTCTTATTGCGGAGTAGGAGCAAAATACATAGCAGGGAGAGATGTAACCGAAGCGCACGCTAAAGCATGTCTATTCGCCGGCCTCGATTTTGAAGGCACTAACGCCGAAGTCATGTATGCTTGTTGGGAATGGCAGGTAGGCACAACTCTTGGAATTAAAGCTCCAGATGATTTATGGATGTCTCGCTATATAATGTCTCGCGTAGGCGAAGATTATGGAGTAGACATCACGTATCATCCCAAACCTTTCGGTCATTTGCACCCTGGTGTAGGCATGCATCATAACTTTAGTACGAAGAGGATGCGAACTGCGCCCGGTGGCTTTGGCTTTATAGAAGAGTGCCTTAAGAAGCTAGAAAAGAACCATATGAAGCACATGAAAGTGTACGGAAATGATGAACAGACAAATAGAATGCGATTATCTGGAAGATTTGAAACGTCACCATTTGAAAAATTTTCATGGGGTATCGCTAACAGGAAGTCATCTGTTCGTCTGCAAAGAGGAATAAAAAAGAGAGATAAAGGATTTATGGAGGACAGGCGGCCAGGCGGCGACTGCGATCCTTATCTGGTTTGTGGATTACTGATGGAAACATGCCTAGGGAGAACTCCAGCAAGCGGTGGTGGTGGTGGTTCTTCCCGAGGTGGATCTAAAGGCGATCCTTGTAAAAAAAAGAAGTGATACTCATACTAATTTTTGGTTTATTAAGTTATTTTACTGTCCTTAAAGAGAATGTTAAAACGTAAAAAAACACCTGTTCACAAAATTGTTAAAAGCGTAATTAAACATCTGTTCAACAGTCAAATTTTTTTATTGCTCATGATGTATTTATTTGTTTGTTACCAGATAACCATTTATAAAAATATTTCTACCTGTAGAGGTACCCGCAGAATACCTAGTTCTCCCAATAAGCGGGAAAATCGTAATAGATAAAAGATAGATCTTTTTTAAATTTAGGATTTGTAGATGAAATTCGAAGTGAGTTCTGTAGGCCATAAAGAATGACCTAAAAAATTATTCCTATAAACTTGTGGCATATGGGTTTACAATGTGTTGTGGCGTTTTACTGTTGTAAAACCTATTGACGTAAGCCTTTTTATTATTAACACGCTATCGTAGCTCACTCGTCACTAACTAACATCTAGTCCATAATATGAAACTTTGTATGTTTTTAGTTATATACTTATACTTATATGTAGTTGAGATGGCAATACGATAATCTTGGGGCTGTTCTGACGGTTTGAGTTGTGAGTTTATTTTAGTACTTTTAGTGCTGTAAAAATTGAAATATCCCACCTAAGCCTAGGTAAGACGTACATACGTACGAATGGTATTGTAGCGACATCTAGCGTGCTACATAGAAACGTCGAAGCAAATCCTAACTATCACAAGCGAAATTTACACGCGTACCACGCGACTAACATTTATATATTATGTCGTGGGCTGATCGTTGGATAGGCCAGATCAAGATATGACTAGGCACTTCTTGAAGTCGAGCGGATCGACGAGAACATTGTACCTAGCTAAACACTGGGCCGATCGTGAAATTGTTGCATTTCGCGCCGATGATGAAGAAGAAAAAGTAGGGTATCCATGCAGCGGCACTCCTCGGACTATTATTGTTACGGTTACGGGAGGTTACGGTTTGAGTGTACTGGCGTGTTGTGACTTGGGGCAACCCAACTCGTGGTTATTTTGTTCAAGCCACCCAGATGTAGGAGCCGCGCGTAACGGGTCTCCGTCAACTACACCTTATTACTATTGAACTCAAAGGTCACTCAACTTTAAAATCCTATTTTTATTCAGTCAAACCTTGGACACCCTACAAAAACTATATGCCCAAGTCACAAGTGTCGCTGGCCAAATCGTCAAACGTTAAACGTTGAACAATATGGCTGGTGTAAGATGGTTAGATCACGATGTGCCTGGGCATACCCGTCAGACCCGATGTTGGAAATTATTTTTTGCAATCATTATATTTTGATAAGTATACATCGTGAGCAATATATACCTTCGGTAGATAAGCTAGTCTTCACCACATATCACATTAATAATTTCATTATCACGTGGAGCGCTTTGTTAAAACGAATTAAAACTACATCATCACTTCAGTCATAGTATAAAACTCATCGGTTTCCCACTTCGCAACGGATTTTGAAGCGGTTTGTTTAATAGATAGAGTGATTCAAGAAGAAGCTTTTATATATATAGTACAGATAAGTCGAGAAAACACGCGGGCGAAGCCGTGGGCGGAAAGCTAGTAATGCATACAGTCAAAAAGCGCTGCACAATTTATTTACCTACATTTGACATGTATAAAACCAACCATCACATCAGATAAGCTTGTCGCACTACACACTCTCCTAATTTCTCAGAACGCAGTCTATTATAAGTATTAAAGAGGTCAATGTATGATTTTTAAGCTAGGATGACTTTAATGATAAGTGTGGAGGGTAGAAGAAAGGAGGACCATCTCAGTGTATTAAAAAGTGTCCATTGAAAGGGAGCAAATTAAGGTGGCGCTATAGTAGCAAGTGGAAGAATTAAAAAAAAATATTTATTTTTATTTCAGGAGTTTCATAGGTTTTTATTTACTCAATTACAGTTGACTACGTAAATAGTTGAGATTTTAAATACTGCATATTTCTTAACTACAGAAGTCAAGAGAAATGTTAAATTTTTCAACTCAGCACACTTCACTCTGCTTATAACTGCTACATTCATATCATTTCCACTTGCTAGTGTTCGAAAAATAATTTGCTGTGTACAACTGGACACTTTTTCGACTAATTCCCCATACAAGACGGCCCTCCTTGCTTCTACCCTCCATAATGATAAGGTAATTTAAATACAAAATTCTTATTGATGCTCTTACAATTTGTGAAAAACCATATAAAATTTGAATTTATAATAAGCGCTTTACGACTCAGTTTCGGTGAGCACTTCTAGAATGTCAGTGTATTGAATCTCTGGTTCGTATAGGATGGACTCTGGAATCTCTAGTAAACCATAGACAATAATTGAAAAAGAAAACCGTGCCGCCATTTTTATTCTTTTCTCTATTCCTTTTCGTCATATGGCGTATTAGGTGCGTTCGCTTACGTCCGCCATATTAAATGAAATCAATAAAATAAGACAAAATGTCGCCTTACTAAAGTGCGTGAAAATAATCCACCAACATCCAGTTATTGTGTGATTAAATCATCAAGAGGATCACAATGGAGAATTCCTACGGTGTGGGGGTTGTTAACAGATATGCTCTTTTCTTGGACGATGAGTCCGATCCTCTTGATGCGTTAAAAGCGCGAGAGCAAGCGAAGGAGCTCAAAAAGAAGACCAAAGAAGCCGAAAAGGAGAATAAGGGCAAACCTGAGACCAAACCTAAAGGTGGCGCTCCTGCTATCAGGAAGGGAATCAAGGAAACCCAAAATGTGAAGTCTCAAGAAAACAGGAGCGGTGAGCAACAGAAGGCCAAAGGTCCTGCGAGACCCAACGAGCGCAATACTGAACGTCCGCCTCCGCGTCGCCGCGAGGATCGGCCACAGAACGGCGCTGTTGAGAACAAGGACGGAGCCCCCCGGCCTCCCCGGCGTGAGTTTGGTGACCGCAGGCCTAATTATGAGCGACGTAACTTTAGCGACAATCCTGATGGAGCCGAGCGTCGTGGACCGAGACCTCCGCGTGAACCGCGCGACAGTCGTGAAGGACCGCGCGGGCCGCGTCCGTACGATAATAGAGGCAAGCGCGAGTTTGACAGGAGATCGGGTTCCGACAAGACCGGTGTGAAGCCGGTGGACAAGCGCGAAGGTGCCGGTCCCCATAACTGGGGCACGCTCAAGGACGAAATTGACGAGCTCAATAAGACCGGCTCTGAAGGTGAGGTAGCAGAGGAGAAACCGGCC